>JAJOZX010001416.1:220000-507500 GCA_023014485.1 Bathynomus jamesi
ATCATGTGTGGCTCAGAGTGGAAGGATTGAAATCTGGATCATTAGTAGGACCTGCTTCAGCACTTACCTTTTCATCATCATCTTCATCCTCTACAGTATATGTTTCGGATGGTACTGGAACAGGAAGATCTGGACCATGAGCAACAGGTATTATTGCCGATGCCAAATTAGGATATAGAATGGATTTCTCGTTTTTTGCAGAGAATCCTGACGTTTTAGTCATAGAGAAATAGCAGTCATTTAAGTGATGTTGTTGTTCTCTCTAGATCATTGGTATTGCGAAAGACATAGAATCATAGATGAACGAGCACCTTTAATCCACTGTCGAAGACGGTTTGCACATGAAATGTAACAAATATGCCCATTGTTTATCTTGATCTCTTACCTTGCATCCGAAGTACAAATGATAAGCTTTTTTTTATAAGAGGAGTAAAGCACCTTTTCTGATTTTTAACAGTAAATTCTCCACAAATGTAGCAAAAATTGTCGGCATCATTAATATATCTACGAGACATACTTAATATTTTTCTCAGTTTTTTTTTTTACTATTTTAGGTAATCCGTCAGTATTCCAAGTACTTATTTCACAATGACCTGTAAAAAAATGAACGTAACATTAATTAAAGGTAACTATAAAAAGTAGATAAAAAAGGTAACTATATATATATATATATATATATATATATATATATATGTGTCGCAAGATGGCCTCTTCTTCGTTAGACAGCCATCGCCGATATGTAGGTAGACTCAGTATGTCGCTTCCTTGCCCTGATAATGAAGTTTATACTGCTGACGTCCACGGTTCTTCATTTCAAACTTACTTAATCTGACTGCGAGTCACGACAATGTTATCCTTCGGTCAATGGCGTCCTCTCCCTCAGTCCGTTGAGAGAATGCAATGTTTATAAATCTCACGTGGAAGGATAAAGATGACGTGTTACCTTTTCTAGCCTTTATTTCACAAGGATAGACCACTTTTAACATATTAGATTGATTTCTTTTACAATGCAGAGTAATTAGAAAATCAAATCCTTTACACTACACTTGCTTAGAAAGTTATTAACGAACAAAGGACCTGAGCCGAACCGGCTGCCCAAAAGGCGAGGCAAGCACTGCCCCTCTCAAGGTGTTTTTCCTGGAGGAACTCCCGTGGTGCCATGTTTACAAAAGATTATTAAAGTTGCAAAGTCCTAGTCTAATAATGACATAAGCAAAAGAATTTATATAATTTTGGTTCTACATTTAACTCCTTTATGTGATTTATATTAGCCGAAAAGAACATTTAGAATTTAGGAATCTCTGTTTACGATTATAGATGTGGCACCTTTGAAGAGCGTCGTTAGGCTTATCGAAAGGATGCCAGAAAATCTACTGGGTATTGAGCAATTTCTACAAATATTAAAAATTTAACGGATTAATACTTTAATTTATACAAACAGAATGATATTTTTAAATTTTAAGAAAAATTTATTTCCTTTGGAAAACCTTTTCCACATATGTCTATAAAAAAAGTAACTATATAAATATACTGTACACACACACACACACACACACACACACATATATATATATATATATACAGGGTGGGCCGTAAGTTTCCATACATAGGAAAAATAAACATTTTTTTTATGGACAACCATTTTTATTTATATAATATGCTCTACATGGTTGCCATTGTTTTGAAAACACATTTCAATACGTGTTCCCCACTGTTGATGAACACGCATTAGCACAGTTGGCGTTATGCTTGTAATGGCGTTGGTGATACGTTCCTTTAGATGATTTATGTCTCGTATCTTTTCCTGATACACCATGGCCTTCAAGTGCCCCCAAAGATAGAAATCAAGGGGGGTGAGATCTGGGGATCTGGGAGGCCACTCCACAGGACCACGCCGACCAATCCAAGCATCCGGAAACTGCTGATCCAAATACCGACGCACGTGAAGACCATAATGAGGTGGAGCTCCATCTTGCTGGAAGTAAACTGGGAAGTTACCTTCCTCGTTTAGCAGGGATGGGAAAATCTCTTCTTGCAACATGTTAAGATACCTTTCGGCATTAAGATTTCCACTGACAAAAATTGGTCCAATAATTCTGTCACCCCATATCCCGCCCACACCATCACTTTACCGGCACCTTGCATCTTCGTCGGACTCAGCCAGTTAGGGTTAGCATTACTCCAATAACGTATGTTTTGCCGATTAACCTCTCCATTGACGTAAAAATTTGCTTCATCAGTAAACAAGATCTTACGTCAAACGCATATTCTTAGGGTATCTGAAACATAAAAACAAACGTTTAATTTTTCCTATGTATGGAAACTTACGGCCCACCCTGTATATACACACACACACACACACACACACACACATATATATATATACACACACACACACACACACACACACACACACACACATATATATATATATTAAATGCATTAAGCCATTTATACGAGGACCACTCAATATATTTTGCCCCACCTTTTTTTTTTCTTTCCAAGTTTCCTTGTAAGTTCCAGAAATTTTGTACACAGGTAGTTACATACCGTTTTTACAAGTTTTTATTTTTCCACATAGTCTCCATCCTTTTCTACTGCTTTCCTCCACCTCGAAACAAGGGTCTTTATTCCTTGCTGGTAAAACTCCGCTGGATTCCGCTGGACCCACCTCTTAACCTCCTCAACAACCTCATCGTCACTGAAACTTTCTTCCACGAATAGCATCCCAAAGAAATGGAAGTCTGAAGGTGCCAGATCCGGGCTGTATGGAGGGTGGGGTAACACAGTTAAGCGCATTTTTGTGATGGCCTCTCTTGTTTGCAAACTGTTGTGTGGTCTTGCATTATCGTGCAAAAGAAGGACGTCTTCCAGTTTTCTCCGGTCGAACTCGCTTTATACGTCTCTGGAGTCTCTGTAGGGTAGCAATATATGCCTCTGAGTTGATTGTTTGTCCTTTCTTCATAATGTTCACCAGAATCACCCCTTTCATGTCCCAGAAGATGGTGGCCATAACCTTTCCTGCAGAGGGAGCCATTTTGAACTTTTTCTTGCGTGGGAGTCTGCATGATGCCACTCCACTCCATGGATTGGCGTTTTGTTTCAGGTTCAAAGTGGTGTACCCAAGTCTCATCCCCAGTCACAATTCGTGAAAGGAAGTCATCCCCTTCTGTTTCGTATCGAACTAACGACTCAGAAGCAATTTCTTTTCTTTGGGTTTATGATCTTCAGTCAGTTCGCGAGGAACAAACCGTGAACACACTTTTGAGTATCCCAGTTACTGAATTATCGTATTCACACTTCCTTCAAAATTCCTAGTTCCAGCGATAGCTCCTTGTATGTGACGCGCCGATTTAATCGAATGATGCTGTTAGCACGTTGCACAGCGTGAGATGTCACAGCATGCCGGGCGACCGCTGCGTGGCTCATCATCGAGGCTGGCTCTCCCTCTCTCCGATGATCTCACACGTTTAGACCGGTGTCCAACTCTGCTTCGATCAACAACAGCGTCTCCGTAAACGTTTTGTAGACGTTTGTGAATATTTCCAACTGTTTCCTTCTCTGCTTTTAAGAACTCGAGAACAGCTCTCTGTTTACGACGCACATCACTGTCAGACGCCATTTTCGAAACTGCGTTAACCATCGGTTTTATACAAGGGCGTTTAAAAGCGGTTTTATACAAACTGGAGAAATCCGGTTATGTGAAGCGCAGAAAGTTCAAACTTACGGCCCAAAAGACATTTCAGCCCCATGGCCTATTATTTAGCTAAGAAAAAAGGGTGGGGCAAAATATATTGAGTGCCCCTAGTACATCTGCTAACAAGTTTTTCATTTTAATATTTGGAATATACATCCAAACGAGGTTTTTGGTTTCTGAACCAAAATAGATGGTCTCTATGTATTTTTTTGCACTGAATCCGAATCTGTTTTTAGAATTCTTAAATACAGTATATTTAACCTTTACTTCTACTCAAAAAATTATTTAAAGCAGCATTTTCAATTGAAAACTCTATCACTTTCACTATTTATCAATTCATTATCAGTTTTACTACCACTAAATGTAAGAGCTTGTATATATTTTGCACTAAGGCAATCTGCCCTACTTTCTCATTGCGACATATTGATGGGCATTGATATAACGGTGCTCTTCCAATATGTGCTCTACCGCGAAACTGTGATCTACCATATTCCAATACGTGCTCTACCGTGAAACTAGCCTTATAAGGCTAACTAACGAAAATATCATGACTTAACCTAACCAATCGTTAGGTCAACTATACGCCCTTGACGATTGGTTAGGTTAAGTCGTGATATTTTCGTTAGTTAGCCTTATAAGGCTAACTAACGTACCTGCTGCTAATCCGAATAATCTAAGGTAGATCACGTATTGGAATGTAAATTTTAAGGTAGAGCACATATTGGAAGAGCACCGATATAACTTACGGTATGTACAGTAGGTAGTGGTATTCATCACTTCATTGGTGAAAAGATGCCATCAGTCACAAGATAGAATCCATAGGTTGTCATAGGAAGGCTAAACTAGTGTAATTCATGAACGGCAATTTGCTAAGAGAAAATGCAGTTAATCAATATAGCTGAAATTGCCATATCTCAAAATCTATACGTGATAGAAGAATTCTAAAAACAGAATCGGATTCAGCGCAAACAAATACATGGGAACCATCTATTTTGGTTCATGAACCAAAAACTTGTTTTCCAGTGTTATTATCAACCCCATCCTTTGAAGATAAAACTTTTAGAAACTTTGACGTCACGTACATGACGACTCGGCGGAAAATGAATAAAGGGGAAATATTCCGAATGAAATAAACATAAAAATGAATGCACTTCCAATATAAAATATATAAAGAAAAATAAAATTATAATTCTATAATAATATCTAATTAATCGCTTTCTTTGTTTCGAAAATATCACTTATTTGAAGTACAATCGGGAATGAGTTTTCTGGACACTTTTGCGTTTTAATTATAAATAACTGGTAACCACTAATTATTTACAAATATATCAACGTAAATATTGTCGTAAACTATGATTGGATTTGGAACGAGATGTAAAAGGAATTTGATTGACTGACTGACTGAGGTTAATTTAATTTATCAATGGTATTGGAAAATTTCAATAATAAATTTACTTGGGTGTAGTCTTCCTGCCGTTATTTTATATAAATTAACGAGCTACACATTGGAATTCAGTAACCTAGAATTAAAACACTTTTATTTATTGATTTATTATTATTATTATTTTTTTGCAGTAAAAATACGTGAAACTTTGAAATAAATGTTACTCTGTAGTGGTTAGCATCGCTGATTACAAAACCATCGGCACCCGGGTTTGATTCCCGGCGATGACAGACGGCGCTCAGCTTATCCAGCTGTTCATCCTTCCATACAAATAAAAACTGGCTGGTAAATAAATTGGCACTCTGGTTAGTCTAATGGTTAAGACGCTGGGTTGCTGATCGGGAGGTCGTGAGGTCGAGTCTGGAGCCGAAGACTTTGTAATTTCTGATCACCCGTCGTGGTTCTGATTCCACGTTAAGCTGTAGATCTAACGTAGGGCAACAAGCTTGGCTTTAGTCAGAATGAACAATTCGGGCGAATGAAAACCAAGGTTACCAAGATATATATATATATATATATATATAAATTTCGCTTATAAAACACTGTTATATTTATTTTTTAATGAAAAAAAATTAAAAAATACAAAAATGCATGAAAAAAAAATTTTATACATAAATTTTTAGCTATTATTGGTAGAAATTTAGAAATTAAGAGAGAAATTCAATACAATTTTTGACCTAAAACTAATGTTTTTTTTTTATTCCTTCCATTGACCTTTCCACTCAAAAATAGGCAGTTCTTTTCTAGACTCTAAAGTATTTAAAATAAATTTATGCCAATTAATATAACCAATTCTGGATCCAATGCTGGATATCCGAAGGCTGCATTGTGGCTTGTTTTTCTAGTAGCCATAATTTAATTTAATAAGATTTTAACTATATTTTTTATTACTTATATTTTAAAATTAAATAACGTATTTTAATACAAACTTTTAACATTCTAGGTACCTAAATAGGAATCTGGAAAGAAAAAACAAAAATAATGTAATATTAGGTCTTATATCCGGTGCTATGAGTCAGCACCTGATTTAAGAACCTACCCACTACCCCCCGATCGCAAAAAAAGTTGTTGAATGGTCTATTCTGATGTAATTGGTGCCGGGAACCCGATTTTGGCCATCCGAAAGCCAAAAAATTAATATTTAGGGTTGATTTTTACGATTTCCGATTTTTGGCCTATTTCCCATACAAATTCATATGGAAAAAAGTGAGTATCGGTAGAGGGGGTAGCGAAGGTCCCACAGCCTTGATTTTTGGTGTGGATACTACTATTACAAAATGATCAACCTCACAATATGTACCTAAGCAAAATCTTGAACTTGACCCCTTTTCGACCCGGCCTAATATACATATGTATATATATATATATATATATATATATATATATATATATATATACTGTCACCAAAAGTGCGGCCACCTTTTCCACCGAGCTAACAAAAACAATTTTAAGGATAACTAAATGAAACAGAAGTCATATTAAATCTTTTATGTTGTTCTTAAAATGAGAGGTAGTTTATTTATATCGGATGAGTTGTCTTTTTACAAATTCAGCTTGAACATCAGTTTTTCAAAAATAAAGCTGACAATATGAAAATAAAAAAAATTGCTAAATCCATGTCGTTGAATAGTCAAATCGTAATTTTACGATCAACTTTGGGATCACTCGTTAATTCAGGGTAGGCCTAGGTTACGCTAGTTGGTACATTGTTATGGGTTGTAGAGGGCTAGGGTAGGCAGGGTAATAAGCAGAGATGGGGACTCGAGTCCGACTTGAGTCCCTATTTTTGTGGACTTCAGACTCGACTTGGATTCGGGTGTAATCTGACTTGACTTGACTCGAGACTCGCCTCTCTAGACTCGCGACTTGACTCGAGACTTGTAATATTCTGACTTGCAACCTGGCTGAAATAACTCTAGTACTTTTCCCTCGTATCAACTTTTGAGCAAATGTGCAAGTAACTATAGTCCGTTCATTATTATCAAAATGTAAAATAAGTCCCGCCCATTATTCTAGTGTTGGCTTCTGATTGGTTGCACCAAAAAGCCCAAGATCTCCCGAGTTTGGAGTCCATATCGTTACCGATATCATTATCGTTACCTCACCGGTGGAATCAGTTCCCACGCCCGGATTGGCGTACCTTATTATACGGCCTTGGAGCAGTCGTCCGTGTGCTTCCAGAAGGGATAAAATATAATTTTAATGTAACTTCCATATATCATAGATAAATGCACACTTTTGCTGTTTGCATCACCTAAATTATATGCAACTTTCGTATATATGTAATGGATATGACCAGTGTGTATTTCCTCTTGAAATATTGAAATATTGTGTTTTTATTGACTTCTATAAGGTAAACTAAGGAGTACTCAGACAGGAAAGGAAGGGATAATATTGTTTATCATGAAAAGATAAGTAAGGTCCCCTTGAGTAAGGGAACAGTTGGAAGGAGATAAATAATAGTGCTTATTAAAATTAAAAATAAGAAATTGGCACGGGTAAGTCACATCGTCAGAAAAAGATATTGGTAAAAATAAGTTCTTAACAGTAAATAGGTATGGGCAGGTCATGTCTTTCAGGACAAAGATAGAGAGCACAGTGTAACGGTGGTAGTCCAGTGGAGGCGTAAGAGGGCGAGGCAGACTCAGCCAGATGCAGGGATAAGTGAGGCTCAATTTACTTGAATAGTTAGACATTTAGTTTCAGAGCTTTTGAACATAGTACTAAAGCGCTATGTCAAAAAAACTATTATTTATCCATGCAGACTTGAGACTTGACTTGAGACACGCTAAAAAGACTTGAGACTTGACTCGAGAATTGCTCTCAATAACTCGTGACTTACTTGAGACTCGACAGAAATGACTTTTAGACAAGTCTGGTAATAAATGAAGTACGCCTAAGCCTAGACCAAGAGTGCCCAGACTTTAGGTACCTAAGGAGCCGTTAAAAAATTACGTAACGCTATTTTCGCTAAAACTTGACACCCCCACCCCCTTGTAACGTTCCGTAACGCTAGACCAGACACAGTGTAACGGTGGTAGTCCAGTGGAGGCGTAAGAGGGCGAGGCAGACTCAGCCAGATGCAGGGATAAGTGAGGCTCAATTTACTTGAATAGTTAGACATTTAGTTTCAGAGCTTTTGAACATAGTACTAAAGCGCTATGTCAAAAAAACTATTATTTATCCATGCAGACTTGAGACTTGACTTGAGACACGCTAAAAAGACTTGAGACTTGACTCGAGAATTGCTCTCAATAACTCGTGACTTACTTGAGACTCGACAGAAATGACTTTTAGACAAGTCTGGTAATAAATGAAGTACGCCTAAGCCTAGACCAAGAGTGCCCAGACTTTAGGTACCTAAGGAGCCGTTAAAAAATTACGTAACGCTATTTTCGCTAAAACTTGACACCCCCACCCCCTTGTAACGTTCCGTAACGCTAGACCAGACACCTACTAAGATGTTATGTAACCCCCTAATAAGGGGTGTCTGGTCTATCGTTGTTACGGAACGTTATAAGGGGGTTGGGGTGTCAAGTTTTAGCAAAATTAGCGTTATGTAATTTTTGAACGGCCCCTAAGATCTATTGTACTTTCGTCAGCCTCATGCCAATACAATCTACCAGCACTGAAATTGGTAACAAAAAATTTTGCACACCAATATATTTTCTTTATTTATGCAAAATACACTTATTTAAATAATAATTATTGAACAATAAGATATTCTTTGGCTCTTACATTATCAAATAGACGTAGATGATCTTTACTGCATGGCGTCAGCAAGTTGTGCAAAGTTTGGATTATAGGTGCTGACTGCTAGCTTCAGGCAGGGGTCCAAATGATTATCTGTTAGAGTGGACCGGTACTTGGATTTGATAATCTTCATGTTTGAGAACGCTGATCCACAGAGGTACGTGGAACAAAAAATGCTGTTAAATACGTGGCACTTCACAGATTTGAATATTTTTCCTTCACGAGAAGATTCCAAATTTTTTATCGGATGCCCTCGATTTGATTTGAAAGTTGCTTTGCAGTGCTAAAATTTCACTTTCGGTGTAAGGTGTTTCCATGTAAAATAATGTGACCATTTTAAAAGCAATTTCTTCAACATCTACTTCTGCATCAAACGGAAAGCACGTAAATCTTGCTACAGGTTCTGCATTACGAAGTCTTGGAAGCGCCTCTCAAACTCTGATGAGGCTGTTCACTTGTACGTTCTTTTACTTGGCTTTCTAGCTGTCATCATATTTGAGAAATGCCTTAGTTTGTGTCGCTGCAGTTGTGAGAACAGTTTTAGTTTTTGGTTAAAGGCATTCACAGAACTAATTATTTGGACAATATTTTTGTCTTTCCCTTGAAGCTCTAAATTGAGTTCGTTTAGCCTAGCAGTGATACGAGTCAATGAAACTAAATCTAATAACCACATTCATCTTCCAACTGCTTATATACATTACCTCTTGAGGCCAGAAACTCCTTAATTTCGGTCAACAACTCTTTAAATCTCTGAAGAAATTTTCCTCTACAAAACCATCTTACATCGGTGCGAAGCAAAAGGTCTTTGTGTTCGGCTTCACTTCCTTCTAGTTGAGACTTAGAAGCGCCTCTGCAGACTTCTTTCCCGAATAGAACATACGATCTTGAGCCAATATCCATGATTTCTTTCATCTTCAGCATTTTACTAAACAAAACCTGTTGATGAATTATGCTATGATAACTATGGAAGTTAGGAAAATCACAATCATTTTTGCAGAGAGAGCAACGAAACCACAAGTATGGCCAGTCATGGTCGGGACTCCATCGGTGGTAATGGACACAAGTTTGTTAATAGGTAACTGAGTGTTATTAACAGTTTTTGAATGCTTAGAAAATGTCCTCTCCGAGTTTTTCCCTTCAAAAACATTTTGAGCGATTTATCTTCAGCAGCCACATTTTTAAATACCATTCTTATGAAAATGCACAGCTGGCATGTGTCAACAGCATCTGTCGACTCATCAAACTGAAGTGAAAGGAAACGCACTCATTTATATCTTTATTTAGTTCCACTCTCAGATCCTCACTTATCACTTCTGAACGTCAGTAACAGTGTATCTGAATAGCTAATTTTCCTTAATAGTTGAAGTTACTTCCGATTTACTTTTTAAATGATCAAACAACGAATTTGCTGTCTCCAAAAATGCACCTTTTATCATGTCTCCATCCTCGAACGGTTTCTTGCACTTAGCTAACACGTAACTCACCCGGAAGGATGCAATTGTAGCTGCCTTTGCGTTCTCGATGGGCGTAGTAAATATGAACTGTTGCACAGCAAGTTCAGTCTTCAGTTCCATCATCTTCGTCTTGCGCAGTTCACTTTTAGCTGGAAAGTCGCTCTCTTATTTCTTGTAAACAATTTTGAAATACCTCTCAACATTTCCCTTCTTAGCAAGAACTAGAGGCGAATGGCAAACCAAACACACGTACTTTGAATTCACCATTGTGGAAAAATAATCTTCCTTCCACTCATTGTAAAAATGGTAAGATTGTTTTTTTTTGTGGCTTGGTTCGGCACTCATGATCAACCCTCCACTAAAATTTTAATTGAAATAGTCACTGGAAACCTACGTGTACATCAAGAACCCCGGAAAATATTGAATCTTTGAATCTGTAAGTGAACTTATTTGCAGCCAAGAAAACAATTCCCGTTCAAGTTTGAGTGTACAAATAACTGCTGATCGCACCGGTATTAAAAAAAGCTCAGTGGATTGAATTGCAAAGAAGTACCTTGGTCTTAAAGCAAGTGAGTCGCATATCTGAACAGTCAGGGCCGGCCCTAGGGGTGGGCGAACGGGGCGACCGCCCGGGGCGTAACTGCCCTGTGGACGTTAAAAGCCCATCGTAAAAATTATCGATTACACGAATACAATGTTTAGGGCATGTATAGGGCTCCATTTTGACTAAGGCCTGCTCTGTGAACAGTCCAAAGTACGAGTAAAAAGTGAACAGTGTTGCCGTGGACTGCTTCGCCGGTTTAGATTAAATAACGACGTGTCTATCATTTGGTTTACGTATGAAAAGATTTTCCCTCTTGAATGTCCTCGAAGTACGGAAAACTATAGAGTGTACACTAACGCAAAAAAAAATAAATAAATAAAAAAACATTCCAAAATGCAGGCTCCTTCGAAAGAGCCATCACTTCAGTGTCTGTGATGGTTTCTGTTTGTGTTTCTCGCTTAGGAAAAACATCAATTGTTTTTGTTGATAAAGGTGGGATTATTGATTCTAAACATTACTGTGACGATATCTTGAGTAAGATGTTGCTTGAAATTGTAAGTTACGATGAGAATTATGTTTTTCAGCATCTCATCGGTCCCGACACACCTTTGCATACTTGCAGAACAATGTCCCGATCTCATCGCGCCAGAAGACTGGCCACCAAATAGTCCGGATTTAAATCCAGTTGACAATTTCATATGGGGACCTTTAGTTGACAAAATTTACGGACAAAATATTCAAGATGTCAATCAGTTTCGGGAGTGCATTTTAACAGCATGAAATGAGTTCGATCAAAGCACCATTTCTACAGCAGTTCGCTAGTGCTACACAGAGCTACTACACTGAGTCGTTGATGATAACGGAAGACACCTACAACACTTACTGCGCTATTTTTTTAAATTTGTTTTCGCTCATTATAAATTTCTTCAATGTTCAGCTAAGTCTATAACTTTATTTTTTAACAACTATTGTTTAAGTTGAATTTTAAAGGGACCACTCGATGATTATATTATGATCATCGATGCATTCATAGTTTAAGTGAAAATATGAAGAGTTAAATATCTTTGTACATATACAGTATAAGCAATTTAATAACATAGCTATTGCGAAATTCTTGTTAAAAATAAACTCTTCCGCAGATTTCTCTTTAATTAAGACGTTGACTAGAAAGAGCTAAAAAGGACAAAGAAATACGAGACAGCTTTGAAAACAGAGAAGAAGAAATATATACAAAATGATGAAGAAAATGCAAGATACTTTGATACAAAATTTGTCACTAAAAGGGGGAAGTAACTAAAAGCACGAAGTAAATAGAAAAATAAAAGTGGCTTCAAATACCAGTGAAAGACAAGGAAAGCGGATACATAAATAAAGTTAAAATAAAAAACAAAGTTCGGCAGAGAGCATGAATAAACCCAGCTAGAATGGGGTCTTTCATTAAATGTATCTAAAACGTACTCTGTGGTACGCCATAGCAGCTACAAAACGTTTACCTGAGGACGTTTTAAAGTCTTTCAGGTCGAATGTCGCGAAAGTAGCTGGTTTAAAGTCTGATAGAGGGGCATCCTAAAATTATATTTCGAACGTAAGGCCCCATCTATTGTAGGAAATGTCAGTTGAATTCCTTTTCGGTTAATCTTCTTTTACAGTGTTTATCCACGTAACTAATCTTTTATACGTTAATCTACAGCAATATATTTACATTAACTAAGAGTTTTAATACTAAATACATTACAAAATATAATGCAACAAATCTTGACTTTACCATGGGATTCAAACACTTTCTTCTGCTAGCGTCCATAGCTCAGTCGGTAACACCGTTTTCTTATAAGAGAAGTGAAGGCAGTGAGGTTGTGGGTTCGAATTCCGATGATGGTCAGTTTCTGGCCCTCCTCACTGATTATTATTAACCCCCCTTCCTCTGAATATACAACTTTTACGAACTTTGACGTCACTCCATGACGACTCGGTGGAAAATGGATAAAGGGGAAATATTCCATATGAAATAAACGTAAAACTGAATGCACTTCCAATATAAAATATATAAAGAAAAATAAAATTACAAATAAGGAAACTCACAACCTGTCAAAACGAAGAACGAATTAAACAACATATTGTTGTATTTATGAAAGAAAGCTACGGATATTTTAACACGGAGAGTGTATCTATGTCCATTCCACTCTGTAGCAATACCATCATAATCGTGAGTGACGCAAATATTGCAAACTTTATCTTCTTAAATTATCTACATTTTTCTCAGAATTCGGAAAATGAAAGTATTGCTGAAGATATTTTCTCCATAACTAAACGCTGGGAGGGGAACTCCGATGTGTATTATGCAGAGAATGACCACATAAAAGGTTAGTGCCAAATTAAATTAAGCGGAAATAAAGGAAAACTCAGTTTTCGCTAAACATTCAATTCACAATATTAAATTGGCGAAAACTTTTTAAAAAAATACGGAAATAGGCATGCAAAACAGAGTTCCTAACTTCACTGGAACAAATTCTTATACCATATTTTGTTTTGAAAGGAATAAAAATCGACGTATCAAATCCTCAAAAAATCGAAGAAATGATATAAATTTAAAGAAAATCAATAAGGTATGTTTTACAGTTACTCAGAGGGGGGGGTATGATTCCTTCCGTACCTGTGTCGCAGATTCTTTTAATATTTAACAATGATTTTTCATTCCGAGGAAATAGCCCTACCTCTCAGTAGAGGTATTCCCAATCTACCATCACTCAACTATTACGAGTACAATTGCAATCATAGTTATCGAAACATGCAAAGTAATACTTTACAGTCGATCAAAAGGCAGGGAAATATGCTCTTTTTAGGACAATGCATAATGAGATACTAAAAAGAAACAACACACAAAGGATTACGTGAAGCCGTTTACAGGCCTGTTAGTCTCGGAACTGAAACAATCACCATGAAAAGTTTTATACTTGAACGTCCTCATCGATGAAACAGGAACACACTTTATAATGGCGTGTTTAACAAAAACATCTGAAAGACTGCCAGGAATGCGTTTGGGAGAACATATGAAAATCGTGTTCTTGGAAAAAGAAATAAAAATAGAAAACTATAATTTTCCCGAAATAGCAGAAGAAAAAGACGAATATATATATATATACATATACAGTATATATATATATATATATATATTATATATATATAATATATGATGAATAAAACCACGAAGGAAAGGAAACACAAAATGGTGCTCAAGCGCTTTCGTCTAATGACATCCTCAGGAACACTGAAGTATATAAAAAGGTTAAGCCTATATATAGGTTACAGAAAGAAAAAAGAAAAATAAATAACATACATACACACACACACACATATATATATATATATATATACATACATATCTATATATACAAATACATACAATACATACATACATATATATACAATAAACAGAGAAGTAAAAATAATAAAAAATTAAAAATTAAAACCTTAAAGGATTACCAATGAGGCGTACAGATTGTAAGGAAAAATATCGATTTTTAGCACAAGATCAAATGGATTATAAAAATACAAATTTATACTGGGACTCTGCTGGGTTTTAACACAATGCTGCCTATGGTCAGGTTTCGATATATATAAAAAAAAAATAAAATAAAATGCAAATTAAAAGTTAATCGATTTTTAGCACAAGATCAAATGGATTATAAAAATACAAATTTATACTAGAACTCTGTCCGGGTTTTAACACATTTCTGCCTATGGTCAGGTTTCGATATATATAAAAAAATAAAATGCAAATTAAAAGTTAATAAAGTAGAAGACAAGTTTACCAAAGATTTAATGTTTTACACTTCTTATCTAAGTCTGCTTTAAAGGAATTCAACATAACAGGATCGAGTTGAAAAAGACCTTTGCTTATGTTGAAGTTATTTGAAAGTTGGATAATGGCAGACTCAAGAATATTTCTATTAACAATGTTGCTTGAATGGAATAAAACTGAAGCATTATTCCAATCAATACAGTGGGCTAACTCTGACAAATGGACAAAAAGGGCACTGGACAACTGTCCTGTTCTAACGGAATATTGATGCTGTCCCAGTATAAATTTGTATTTTTATAATCCATTTGATCTTGTGCTAAAAATCGATATTTTTCCTTACAATCTGTACGCCTCATTGGTAATCCTTTAAGGTTTTAATTTTTAATTTTTTATTATTTTTACTTCTCTGTTTATTGTATATATATGTATGTATGTATGTATGTATGTATGTATTTGTATATATAGATATGTATGTATATATATATATATATATATGTGTGTGTGTGTGTGTATGTATGTTATTTATTTTTCTTTTTTCTTTCTGTAACCTATATATAGGCTTAACCTTTTTATATACTTCAGTGTTCCTGAGGATGTCATTAGACGAAAGCGCTTGAGCACCATTTTGTGTTTCCTTTCCTTCGTGGTTTTATTCATCATAAATATTTTTCACGTGTTACCTTCGTGAAATAATTTTCATATATATATATATATATATATATATATATATAGTGCTTTTTCTCTGGCGGTATGCAACGGTACGCAGTACTGGAACCTTTTTAAAAAAATATAAAAATCCGTTATTTCCCCCCCCCTAGAAGTCCGTCAAGTCTGAGTACCGGTACCTTTTTTCCTAGAAAAAAAACACTGTATATATGTCGCACTTGTGCGAGCCACTTCCCGCTTGCGACTTTTATGATGAATGCGCTTTGGACGATCCAATGAAGGTGGTCCTTTTTGGTTAAGCTTGGCCTTAGCCGTAGAGCATCCGAGTAACAATAATGTTAAACAGTTCTACCAATTTTTTTCCGAAGGAGTAAATGGGAACACTTTCGTTCTCAATGGGAGTCTTCGTTCACTCAAATGATTTTTATTACACAAAGTATATACAGAACGAGGCACTGAAGGAAGGAAATGAATTTACGATAATCGCTAATGGTCAGAAATTTACAGGGGAAGAGGTTCGACCTCTTGCAACAACGGCTCAAGCAGGAATTGAAAGGGAGAGGTTTGACCTCGGTCAAGGGTTAAGCAGGAATTATATGGTCTTAATCAAATAAAGATACAGGCAGGAATTTAAAGTGAGGAGGCTCGACCTCCTCGGACAAAGGCTAAGGCAGGAATTTAAAGTGAGGAGGCTCGACCTCCTCGGGCAAAGGCTAAGGCAGGAATTTAAAGTGAGGAGGCTCGACCTCCTCGGGCAAAGGCTAAGGCAGGAATTTAAAGTGAGGAGGCTCGACCTCCTCGGGCAAAGGCTAAGGCAGGAATTTAAAGTGAGGAGGCTCGACCTCCTTCGGGCAAAGGCTGAGGCAGGAATTTTTAACAGGTCAACTGGTGACTAAGATAGGAATTTAAAGGGAAGGAGGTTCGACCTCCTTGGTCTAAGTCTCAGTCAGGAATTAATAAATGAGTGAAGAAGTACAAACAAGGGTTCAAATCATGCCACATTCAATATGCATGCATAATCTAATAAAATTTAGGGATGAGGGTTAGATGCAAGACAACAATGATTAATTATAATAAATTCTATAACAAATGAAAAATGGAGATATGGGTAATATTCTGATGGAAATGTTAAGCGATGTAAACCGTCGATTGTCTTGTTTGTACTTTAAGGGAATGAAATTAACCTCTTTTGAACCACTGGGTCGAATATGTACGTTTCCAATACACGCACTCATAACTTAATTAACCCTACAAAAACTTCGGTCGTTAAGAGGTTAAGGGACATTTGCTTCTCACAGCGAACTTCGAATGGCACAAACATGGATACCGCTCAACCATAGAAATGGTAGGTCGCATGATTGTGACACTGCTCCCTCATGTGAAAAAGGCTGCGATGGTGGGGTGAACGTTTATTTACAATACAGGGCGTCCCAAAAAAATGTATACACACTTTAAATACTTATAAAGGCAGTGTTTATTAAAATACATTTCATTTTCAAAATGTAATAGAATCTACAGACATTATTTAATTGTTTTGTCAACGCCTGTTTTCAAACTGACGTCCGTTCTGGTCCAGGCACTGCTGATAACGCGAAGCAATGGAATCGCAAACATCACGAAACATTTCGTTTGGTATTTGTGTGCATTCTCGTTCAATGGCTGCTCTCAATTCAGCGACTGTTGCAGGTTTTATAGCGTAGACTTTGTCTTTTAAGTATCCCCATAAAAAAAGTCTAGTGGTGTGAGGTCTGGTGAACGCGGAGGGTATTCTACGAAACCCCTTCGTCCAATCCACATCCACATCGTGCCAAGTACCACTCGCAATACTCCACTCTTCGGTCCGGATCATCTTCATTAATAGCATGGACTAATCTTGGAATGTAACTTTTCCATTGACAGCGCTTCAAAATGCGTTGGACAGACGATTCTGAAATTCCTACCTCACGACTCGCTTGCCGCACAGATTTTCTTGGACTTTGGTGATACGTTTCCAGTACTCTTTCTTGCTTTGTGGGGCTTGTCGATGTCCGTGGTCTTCCGGAACGCTTCTTGTGGACATTCTGAACAGTTCCATCGGCTTCAAACTTATCTCTAATTCGAGTGATGGTAAGTCGCGTTGGTGGATCTGTTTGAAACTCCCTCCTAAACTGTCTTTGCACTTCAACTGCGTTTTCACACTTCCAGTAGCATTTTATAATGAATTTCCTTTGTTCAAAGCTTAGTCTGACTGCCATTATTAATTCTAATGGGTTTAACTTGGAAAGAAAGAAACATCAATTGAGCTATCAGCTGTTAAAGTGTGTATACATTTTTTTGGGACGCCCTGTATATTGAAAAAATGAAACACTGACAATTTCGGGATGGACTAACAAGGCAATTTAGTGGGAAGAATGATAATTATATTAATGAAATAAAAAGAAATCAAGGGAAAAATTATTTTAAAATTTCAACAGGTGAATTAAAAAGGTTGAGGTCTGATTACTAGGATTGTAGTGGAAATACTATATCAACAAGGTACGATAAAGTCCGAAGTTGTCACCATTACAAAATTATATGTATGATCATTTGTGCCAATCATACTAAATAAACTGTCTTATAAACTAATGAACCATCTAAGTTATTATTGGTATTTCGACCTTCTTATTTCAGTTAAAGTTCCAATTATGGGATTGAACCTAATTTAAATTAAATTTTAAGTTTGCCCAACGTTATAGTAACAAGATTACCTACTGGACCGTGGTAAATTCGGAAGGATTACCTGGATTAAGGTGATTTAAGGTTGAAAATACATACATAATGAATAGTAGGTGAAAGGGAAATTTACATTTTAAGGTCCAGGAATTTCCAATTTATATAACTATTTAAAGTGCAATTTAATCCGTCAAAACTGACAGAGATGAGAATTTCCGAAGTTACCATGATCGTACAGTTAATAAACTAATCTTATTGACTAATGTAGGTAAAAATCGAATTAAATTTTATTGAGGGATGGAGTCATCAGCGGTGGGAGAACGATCGCAGAAATGTAAACGTATTGCAAGTACGAATAAGTTGGTATAATATTGGAATTTATTTAAAGAAAAGTAAAATTAATTTAGTGAAAACGTTAAAATTTATTTAGTTACAATTTTAGATACTTAAATGTTGTTAACCATTAAGAATATGCAGGGAGAAGAAAGAGAGAATTACGTAATGGACGATGTATAGACCAGGGGTCAAGTGTGTATTTATGTGTATTAGGTACAGAGTGTAAGTGGTTGGTGATATGCTCAAATGGGGAAAAGTGATTTATAGTTGAAGTTATACGTAAGTGAATATACGTATGTATAAATATGGGTAATAAGCGTGTATAGCTGAGTTGGTATGTACAGTAGTATGTATGATATGAGAGTAATCGGTTCATCCCGTGAAGAACTAAATCCTTAGTGGTCACTGGTGAATTATGAAATTTTGAAGAACGGATTAGCTTAGAGGTTGGTTAAAATAATTGAATAAATGCACGAGCAAGATTATATACAGTAAGTAACAATTATTAAGATTAAATAAATTCAAATAATCTAGAGTAAATATTATAGTTAGCACTTACACGCAATTAAATAAAGTTTATTGTGATATCCAATGATTTTAGAATAAGGTTTGTATGATAAAAATAGGATATGAATAGTGAATTTCTTTTCCAATAAGTATGCCATTGGTTACACGAGACACGAGTGTTTCAGAGGTGGGTAATTGTAATTGGGTGAAAGTGTAATCAGTATCCGTAGATTTTTGTAGTATTTATGTACGTAATGTTTGTGGAGAAATATACAAATTCGAACAAGTATATGACGCGTTCGGTGGAGAAGGGGCGAACGCAACATTTTCGAATTATGCCACAAAATGCAGTTAAAGTTTGTAAACTTTAAACCTTTGTATTTTTCCGGTTTATTGAAATGTTGTATGAATTTGAACACACATTTGAGTAAAATATTGTTGTGTAATATGTCGATATAATAAAACGCCAAGAAATTTTACAATATTATTTATTGATAGCTTCTGATGTTAACTGGTGTAATCCATTATTTGGTCCTCTTCGTCGAATGTTGTATTACCTGCTTCAACTGTTTCGGTTTCTTCCAGTTCCTTTAACAATCTTGTATAATAGTTCACTGCAGTTGCAGGCATTAGGTCTGATAATTCTTTGAGATCTTTTATTTTTTCCTTAGTTATTGGCAGCAATTGGGAATACTTTGGTTGCAGTGTCTGCTGGGCTAGATTGAATAAACTGACACTGTAGGATTTTTTCCCTTTCTGCAGTCTGACGGGATGGCTATTATCTGGGGTTGTGCGGTATGCAGTAGATATTACGTAGCCTTCTTTGTGTTGAAAGTCAAATATTAACTTTCTTGCATCTGTAAATTTAGTAGTTATTGATTTCCTAATGACAATGCACGCTTTTAGGACGTCAAAATCGAGAAAATCAGCCTGTTTCATTTCTACAACTAGGAAGCGCTGCGAAAGTAGTTATGGCCGTAACATAATCTTTTTTGGTGTAAATAATATTGCTGTAATTATTTTTTATATTTTGTTCAATTTGGCCAAATTGAGCATCACAGGGCATTGTCGAGTGACCACAAAGTAGATAGATGTGTTCAATGTGAAGCAATGATGCGGAGTGAATTTCTCTGAGATACATTAAAACCTAAATTTTACCGTGAAAGAGTGCAGACTAACATCTAATTTTTTGCATAGGTAAAGCAAAGGTTTTAAAGGATAATTATACGACAAAAAACTCATTTTTCGAATTTTGTGGCGTTCGCCCCTTCTCCACCGAACGCGTCATATATAGTGTGCATACATGCGTGTGTATGTGGAGGGATTTGGAAAGTTTTTCGTATTAACAAAGTTTAAAAATAGTGTATAATAATTTAAAATGGGAGTAGGGTTATAAAATCCTTTAAGTTTAAAATAAATTATTATTAAATTCTAATACAGGCAGTATTATTGGTGATGTATGTATGTACTGTAAAAGTGACTTGGGATACGGAAGGAAAGTGAATTCGAGTATGTCAAAAGTAATAAAATTCAATTAGGATTATAGATTTTACGTAATTAAATCACTTGCACGTATTAAGGTAATAACTAAAAAAGAACGCACTTAAAAAAACTGTAAATTACTGAAAGTAAATTTGGCGGTATTAAAAATTGAATTTAGACACGGAATTAAATTCGGATCACCTCAAGATCAGGGCCCCCAGCCTTCGTTAGTTAGCCTTATAAGGGCTAACGGGTCTTTTCGGTTTTAGGTCCGGCATTGTATTTTTTCCATGTTTTTGGTATAGACGTAGATTTTTACGCTGATTCCATTTCTGCAATTCGTTTCTTGGAGAAATAAACTCAAAAAAAGTTATGACCCAAAACTTGTATTCAAATATCCACCTATACTTAACCTAACCTACCCTAACCTAACCTAACCTACCCTACCCTACCCTACTCTACCCTACTCTACCCTAACCTAACCTACCCTACCCTACTCTACCCTAACCTAACCTACCCTAACCTAAACTACGCTGGAGGCATGTATCAAAGCACGCATTCGACCGGAACGACGATAATGAGCGACAAATGGAAAGCGTATGAACGCATCGAACAACTCGAAAGGTACAGCTTCAGTCACAAAACAGTGAACCACAACGAAAACTTCGTGGACACTTCAACTGGAGCACACACACGCAACGGATAGAGTCGACGTGGAACCAACTCAAACGCAGTAACAAGCGCCGGTGTGGTACGCACCGTTCCATGATCGACTCGTATCTCTGCGAGTTTCTCTGGCGTCGCCGACACGCAGGCAAAGATCTAGTTCGCCAAATGCTGAACGATATTGCGCAGTTTGGCAAGTAGCAAACTTTGGTTTGTGTTCCGTTCTGTGTTCTGGAAACCTGTAAACGTAATAAACTTGCACATAACTTTTTTCGTGTTTATTTCTCCCAGAAACGGATTGCGGAAATGGAATCAGTGTAAAAATCTACGTCTATACCAAAAATATGAAAAAAATCCAATGCCGGACCTAAAACCGAAAAGATCCGGGCTAACTAACGAAAATATCGCGACCTAACCTAACCAATCGTCAAGGGCGTACAGTTGACCTAACGATTGGTTAGGTTAAGTCGTGATATTTTCGTTAGTTAGCCTTATAAGGCTAACTAACGAAGGCTGGGGGCCCTAATCTTCAGGTGATCCTTAAATTCGACTATTAACATTCATAGCCATATATTAACAGTATATCACCATTAATGTTAACAAGAAGTATCAGTACGATAATTGAATTTAGTTTGACGGGGCATAGGTGGTAACAGGTTTTAATGGCATTCGTGATGAGAGTACAGTTATGTAATTAGTAATATTAGAATGGTGTAACAAAATTATTAGAAAGGGAAAAATGGTGTTCTGGTATAGTGTCAAAATTGGCTATAATTTTGTTTGATATCTTAACAAATGGTATAATAACAATTTAACGACAATTACTCAAGATTAATTGAATAAACAAAATTAAGA
This sequence comes from Bathynomus jamesi, assembly GCA_023014485.1. NCBI lineage: Eukaryota > Metazoa > Arthropoda > Malacostraca > Isopoda > Cirolanidae > Bathynomus > Bathynomus jamesi. The sequence continues at coordinate 241,895 of JAJOZX010001416.1, forward strand.
ATACAAATTGAAACTAGAAATCAATTATAAACTATAATGAACTGAACATGAGGTTATAGGTTCCGTATAATATTCTTAAAACAAAAAAACAACTTAACCTAAGTTGAGGGTATATTTGGTTATACGGGTAAATTTCACGAACATACGGAGCAAGATAAATTAGGCACATGGTTAGGTTGTCATGCGATAGAGCATGCGGATCATACGGTTAAAGGGATTCGCAACATGCCGGGAAGCAGTGGACTGACCATGCGAGCCTTGCTCACTCAAAAAGGAGGTGGTATATCGGGATTAAGAAGAATAACTTTTACTGGTTTCAGAAGGGGGTCCAGGAAAAGCCAAAGGGAGAATCCGCAAAGTAGGAGGCAATAAGGACGAAAACATGAGTTCGAGGAAGAAAGACGACAGTGATCGTTGGGACGATCACGTTATGATACTGAGGAATGTTCCGCAGTACCAAAAGAGGCTCCTGGTTGGCGTTTGGTCCAACCTGAGTGAAAGAAAACAGATGGTTAAACTGTGGTTTGACTGGAACCAAAGAAGAGTCAACCATGGTTGAATCATTTCCCTGGTTGACAATGGGTTCAACTGGGGTTGAGTAATTGGAAAAAACACCAAAATTTGGAATACTGCAATCGGGGGAATCGGGTGACCAATTGGGGAGACATGATGTCTCAAATTGACAATACGTTTTTACGTGAGCACTTTGCTCTTTAAGAAAAGGTCGCTTGTCACACTGCTCAGAACAAAAATTAAAGGAGTTAAAACAAAACGGAGGGACGGCATGGTCCTCACCATAGTAATTTAAAAAGAAGTCATTGAGACATGATCGATTAGTTACTACACTATTACTGTCATTATATACATCACAATAATTATCAAAATCATTACAAACATTCTTAAAAACTGACTCGCTTAGAGGACCTTGCAGGGCATCTGCTCCAACTGCTACTGAAGCAGAAAAATCATCTGAAACAAAATGAGTCATCATGACCAAAAGAATCAAAAACATGGTTATCTTTATGACCAATTAAACGAGGCGGCATGGCCGAAGTAAACTCAATATCAATAATAAAATTAGCGCCCTCTTTAGGACATGCATGGATATCTGATTCATCTGAACCAAAAACAAGGTCTTCTTGACCAAAATTCACTGAATGAACTATATCAACTGAAGTAACTGAATCAAGTAAATCAAGGTCCGAATGACTAAAATTAACAATTTGAGGAGAAGTGTCTAAATCATTGTATAAGTCATGACTATCGGGACCAACATGGTTATCCTGACCATGGTGAGAATAAAATAAATTTTGATTACCAACATCAGTTATACAGCATTCATCCAAGTCGTCTGAATCCACATCTAATAAAGGATTGGTCACATCCCCATCTACATCAAAACAAACATTATCGTAGGTATTACACTTATTTTCAATAAAACTTCCATCAGAAAGACTTTCAACAAAAGTTTCATTATAAAGACTTTCAAAAGAAGTACCTTTATAATTACATAAATCAACAATTTCATTTTTATCGTTACTGTTATCAACATTAGCATCACAAACACTCTCACAAAATGCATCACAAAATTAATCCGCAGAAGAGGCTGACTTCTAGCCTCGAAGGAAATTCATTTGAAGAACAAACCGAAACAAACTGTTCAGAGGCAATTGAGTTCGAGAAAAGAGTTGTGTCAGAATTACCCAAATTTTCTAAGGGTGACGTTTCATCGTCACAAAAAAGGTCCTGCTCGGGTGCATCGAGTCAAAAACTCGAAATGCTTGTGTCGTAGGAATTTCGGGCCAATAACTAAATCATAACCGGGACAATATTCCGAAGGGACTAACAAGAAACCTCTACAGAAAAGACAATTACTGAAACATATGGGAAGCGAAATTTCCGCAAGGTAATGAAATAAGGTTATCATCGGCATCCCGAATATATGGAACAGGTGGCGGCTCTTCAAAGAGGATACAGCCATTTATCCATTATAGACGAAGAAGCAAGACTATACGAACATATAGGATCAAAACGACCTACAAAGGTCTTCTTTGGGGAACGGAGTCTGACATCGATTTCAGGGATAAAATAATAACTTTTGGGAAGATTCCGAATGTACAGAAATCAAAGAGGAAGTAGATTGGGAAAGTAGGGAAGAATAAGGTACATTAAACGTCTTTTTACTCAGACCAGAAGGGCCAGTGGAATCACTCCGATTCTCTACAGAAACAACATTATCAGGAGATGCGTTTTTGCGCAACACTGAAGGAGAGCGCCATCATGACTCATGAACAAGGGAATGAATAAAAATCCATAACTGACGTGATGCTCTGTCTTTTACACTTTTAACGTCAACGAACCATTTAACGGATCCCTGCCTGCCACAATACTTTGTGATTTCATACAGACCTTTATATATTAAATGCCAGAAACGTTTAAATTCTACCCAAGACAAACTATATACTAGTTTATTTGACCAATTAATGACAAAATTACGGACGCGCGCGGCGTCACCAAGAGTGGGATCACAAGTATCAAGAGCAAAACCAATTTTATCGGCATCTGAAGCCTGACAACCGCTAAACGAATCTTCAATTTTACTGAACCACTACCTTAAGGAAGGGTTCTACAAGTTTATTATTAACGTGACCACAAAAATGAGGGACATCAATTGTACGTTTCAGTATTGAAGAGGGAGTTACAAGACTAACTCAGTGTATTTCACGGGGGGGGGGGTAATGATTTGGACATAGTTAGTCATAACATGTGTCGTTCTCACGAAAGTGTGTGTGAAAAAACAAAAAATAAACATGTAAGAGACACGAAATGAGAAAAATGGAACAAATTCTAAGTATTTTGAATAAAAAGAATTGAGAAAAAAAGTGAGATAAACAATGAAACAAATTTTTATAGTTACAAGATAACGAAGGAGAACAAAAATGAGTGACTGCGTTAGTTCCGGAGCAGCGATCGACGAGTAATTTTTGAATCTCCCAACGCCAAATTCTCGTAGACAAGGGTCGAAATTGGGTTACAGTATAACAACAATAAACACAAGTTTTTCACTAAAATTAATGAAGTTTAAATTAAAAAAGAAAAAAAAGAAAAACTTAACCGGGTACTACTAAATAAAAATGTGAGTTCTGGATTTATATACCGAGTGTCCCATTCGAAATGAAACAACTTTGAACCCTTATAATTTTTTTATTGAATGATGCAAACACTGTAATATTTACACAGTAAATAGTCAATGTCATAGCATGATGTTTCCTTTTGTTAAGATCTTCACATGTTATATGCTGAACAATTTGAAGCTTATATAAATAGAGTTGCAGCCGCTTGCGCACAACTCTATGCACAGTTGAACGAGAAATATGCAGTTCGACACTGGCACGACGGATGGACTTTCTCGGGCTACTACCAAAGGCGCCGCGTATTCGTTCAACATCTTCCGATCTTGTTCGCCCTCCAGAGTGTTCCTTTAAATCACTGCCAGTCTCCTCAAATTTCTTGGTTCATATATATAGGTCTCTTCTGGTGGGTGGTTCCTCGTGAAAGGTTGTACGGAATCACCGTTGCACCAGAGTAGGGGACTTCAACTCAGCCATCCATAACACACATTTCGCTTTTTCTTGTGGGGTAAACATAATTCAACATGAAACAAACAAAAAACATTATGACAAAAACTTATGCATATGGTGTAGTAAGTGGCAAAGTTTCAACATTCTCACATTAATACTTTAAAAATTACAGAGTTTCAAAGTTGTTTCATTTCGAATGGGACATCCTGTATATCAGTATTATGATTGATCGCATCCATTTCCCACAACAAAGTCTAAAATGATATTAATTAATAACCTAATCTAAAATGCAGATAATTTTATAAAAAGAGTTTAAAATTTTAAGTATATAATTTAAGGAAAAATCAATATATGAGTCCGTGAATCAAAGAGTGAACGTCTAATTAGCAAAGCTGGGCACTTGCGGTTTTTTTTGCGGTACTGCGGTACTGCGGTACTACCGCACTACCAAACCGGTACCGCATAACGCAGTACCGCAAAGGATCGCTGAAAGTACAGCCTGTACTTTCAGCGATCCTTTGCGGTACTGCGTTATGCGGTACCGGTTTGGTAGTGCGGTAGTACCGCAGTACCGCAGTACCGCAAAAAAAACCGCAAGTGCCCAGCTCTGCTAATTAGTATCTATTACACTATCCAACAGTTAATTAAAATTACTCTGATTAATTAAAAAAATTATAACTAAGAAAATTATTACGTGTTTAAAGTCACTGAAACTGGTTCACACTTAAAAGGAATAAAATGAAAGTTAAAAGAAGTAGTTAATAATTAAAACTCAATCACAAAACCGTGAAAGAAAGTTTGGTGAGGTGTCTGAGGAGAGGAAACGAAGGCAGTAACCAGATTCACAGCTGATTTTGAAGGTCAGTCATATTTGCAGTTAGGTGTGCAGAGGAAAGCGGTGACGTCATCCACAACCGTGACTTCATCCAATGATTCAAAAGTTGATTGCAGATTATAAATTGAAGCAATGGGAAATTTATGATTTCTTGGAGACACTGGAAAGATTCTACGAAAATCAGCACGGATTCTGATTAGGTAGATTATGCCTGTCACAACTAATAGAACATTACAACAATATCCTAGATACAGTGGAAGGCAATGACAACTACGATGTCATATACACAGATTTTGCTAAAGCTTTCGACAAATGTGATCACTAGAGACCGGAAGTTCAGGCAAAATGCCATAAATGCCCTTTTTTGCCTATTTTACTCATTTTTGGGTGAAAATGCTTTTTTTCGATATGAAGAGCCTAATTTTCCTATTCCACCTGTTTTGAATGAAGAGTTTCGTTTTTTTTTTTTACCAAATTATCACATTTAGCAACTTCTAATGATTAATTGGCAACTCCACTTCTCCAGATGTCGTACATATGGCAGCACTGCATATTTTTTTTCAGTCACTGTTTGTTTGCATGAGTGAGCACGTGTGATAATGTCTAAAGTTAAAGCATCTTCTTCTAAGAAACTAAATGATTATGTTCAGCAATTTGGGAGCAGTGTGTTCTCCACTGACGGCTTTATATTATTCTGTAAAGCTTGTGAAAAGGCAGTAAATTCAGAGAAGAAATACTTCGTGATCCAACATATAGAGACAGCTAAACACAAAAGTGCCGCTGACAAACGGAAGCTTGGAGGAGAGCAGTCATGCCTACTTACTAACTACGTTGCTGGCTCCAGCCGTAAGTCACAATTTTCAATGGACTTGTGCAAAACATTTGTTGATGCTGGCAGTCCCTTGTGGAAACTAGAAAATCCGTCTCTGAGAAAATTCTTGGAGAAGTATACAAATGAACGCATTCCTAGCGAGTCGTCATTAAGAAAGACCTATGTAGAAGACATCTATCGGATTGTTATTCAAAATATTAGAGATGGAGTTAAGAACAAGTACATTTGAGTATCAATAGAGGAGACAACCGATTCTGTTGGAAGTTGGAAGGTTTGTTGCCAATGTAATAGTTGGAACTATGAAGAGTGACGAACCCTCAAAAATCTATTTGTTAGCATCAGAGCTACTTGATAAAACAAACAGCTCAACTATTGCTCAGACTTTTACCAAATCACTTGCATTACTATGGCCTGAAGGAATAAAGCACAATAATGTTCTTCTCTTCATAACTGATGCAGCTCAATACATGAAAAAAGCAGCTGGGGCTTTAAAAATTCTTTTCCCCAGAATGCTACATCTCACGTGCTTAGCTCATGCACTCCACCGAGTTTCTGAAAAGGTACGAAGATTATTCTCTGATGTTGACAAGATGATTTCAAATGGAAAGAAGGTATTTCTCAAAGCTCCTTCACGAGTCCAGGTTTTCAAGGAAAAGGCACCGGGATTAGCACTGCCACCTCAGCCAGTACTGACAAGATGGGGAACTTGGATAAATGCCGCACTTTACTATTGTAAAAATTACAACACAGTGCAGGGCATTGTAGAAAGTTTTGATGAAGAGGATGCATCTTCTATCAAGATTATGAAATCTCTCATGCAGAAGTCATTGCAAAATGATCTTGCATTCATTAATGCCAACTTTTCAAATTTACCACTTGCAATAACTTCACTGGAAGAAAGAAACCAAACCTTGGTAAATGCATTGGGCATTTTTATAAACGTAGTTGAGGAAATTAATCAAGTTTCGGTGCCACAGGTAAAATTGTCCAGCAGAAGTGTGAAAAAGTAATTTCAGGTAATGCTGACCTAGCTCAAATCAAGAACATTGCAAAAGTCCTTGAAGGAGATGGTGATGTAGACGTTTCAAATCTAAACTCAGAAATTATAGCATGTTTTAAGTATGCACCAATCACATCAGTTGCTGTTGAAAGATCATTTTCCCTTCTTAAACACTTGCTAACTGATCGTAGACAATCTAACGTTTGAAAATTTGGAAAAAATGCTTGTTGTAATGTGTAACCAATCAAATGAATAAAGCTATACTTCATAGATTTATTTAGCATTATTTTATTAATGTATGGAGATGTCTTACCTATAGTTTTAGCTCATGTTATTTAATGAATTTCGATTTAAAAATAAATGCCTTTTTTTGCCTATTTCCATGTTTTATTCTGCCTTTTTGCCTGCCTATTTCACTGTTTTTTAGTGCCTGAACTTCCGGTCTTTAGTGATCACGGTTGTAGCTGTTTCTCTTGGTGCTACTTGTAGTTGCCGGGAAGAATGAAGGATACGAGAGGCAAGCTATCGCTTTGTTGGGTATCTCTTTTAGGGGCCTCTCGTGTCCTCTTCTCTCCCCGTCGTTTGGGGGGTTGGCGTCTTGAAGGAAAAGCCGGTCGTTTACAGAGTTTATTGAGTTCTTGGTTGGCTGAGGTTTTTTTACAGAAGATTTTGTTATTTTATATACAGCTGAATTAATTAAATATATATATATATAAATTTATGTACAATACTTATTTATAAAGATTATATATGATTCTTAAAATTACACAATGATAAAATATATACAATTTGGTACGCGCAAAATTGGTTTGTCGGTAACTAATATAAAAATAATATAAATGCGGAAAATTAACTGCGCGGCCCCACACTACTGCCCACCCCGAGAAGCGGAGCACGTATATCAAAAGTAGAAATATTCGGGTCTTGATTTGAATCGGATCCTTCGTCCAGCTCGCGTTGATCCTCGGTCGGCCTCGTTTCCGGTTGTTGCGTTGTCCTGCGCGCCCGTCCTGAGGTCTGTATTTGCTACCTCCGAGGTGCGTCCTCCATCGTCCTTTTTCCTTGCGTGCTTTTTCTCCGATCCGATGTCGTCCGATTGTGCGCCCGGTACCTGTGTGGGACCTGAAACTATATACGCCGGTTTTAAACGATTAATTGAAATGGCTTCTGATGATCCGTTAGTTTTTTCTATTACGAAGTACTTATCGTGGCGTTCGAGAACACGGAAAGGTCCTTGATATGGTGCCTCGAATGGTTTTCGAACGCGGTCGATGCGTACCCATACGTGGCTTGATTTGTGGAGTTCCGATGGAATGAATGATTTGGGGGCTGAGTGAATGTTTCCTTGAGAGAGTTGGGCGAAATCGATTTGCGTCATTTTCTTGGCTAATTCGGAGATGAATTTTGAATTGGATTTTGACGACGAATTGGCGATCATTGGCCTCGGGCATAATAGGGTGGTTCCGGTGACGGTGGTGAACGGTGAATAACCCGATTCGTTGGGGAGACTGCGTAAACCAAGGAGAACTATGGGTAAAGCGGGGAGCCAATCTTGTTTTCGAGCGATGATTGCTGTCTTGATGGTGCGATGAGATCTTTCAATTATTCCGTTGGTCTGAGGGCGATACGACAAAGTTCTTAGTCGGTGAAATCCGATGAGAGCTGAGAGTTCCCTAAAGAGTTCGGATTCGAATTGGGATCCGCGGTCCGTTATGACTTGCAGTGGTACACCAAATCTTGAAATCCATACATCGAGAAATGCGTGTGCTATTGATGTGGCTGTAGTATCAATCAGAGGATATGCTTCTATCCATCTTGTGGCACGATCGATGCAGGTTAGGAGATATCTATATGGGGAAGGATATGTTTGACCGGGCAAAGTGGTTGGCGGTAAGGGACCGACGATGTCGATATGTACCGTTTCAAATCTTGAACTTGGTAAATCGAAGGGGGTTATTTCTGATTTTGTATGGCGAGAAATTTTTGAGGATTGACATGATTCACAATTTCGGGACCAAGTTCGAATATCCTTATTCATTGAGGGCCAAAAGTATCTTGATTTAATGATACGAAGTGATTGCTTGATGCCTGGATGAGAAATATTATGAAATTGATTGAAGATGGAAGATCGATGCTGCTTGGGAACAAAAGGACGGGGATATGGCGTGGATGTATCGCAATATAAAGTTGTATTTTCTGGAAACGGGAACGGCTTGAGACGTGGGAGAAATTCTTGCGTTTCTTGATCTTTTTGTTGAGATTCCGCGATTGCTGATAAATCGAAAGCGTCGATATGTACTGCGTTTACGTTGCGTGAAAGGCAGTCCGCTACGACGTTTTCGGATCCACAGATATGTATTACATCGCATACGTATTCCGTGATGGCAGACCAATGACGTTGTTGTCGGTCTGTCTTGGCTCGTAAGGGACTCTTGTAGGCAGAAACCATCGGTTTGTGATCCGTGAAGAGTATTACTTGACGACCTTCTAAAAATTGACGGAAATGCAGGACGGCTAGGTATGCTGCGAGTAATTCTCTATCGTATGCGGCGTACGCTTGCTGAGTTGTAGTTAATTTCTTGGAAAAGAAGGCGATGGGAACTGGTGTGCTGTCGATTATTTGATGAAGAACTGCTCCAGCTGCTATTTGTGAGCAGTCCGTAACTAAATGAAGGATTGAGCTTGATGGAAGAGGATGACAAAGCGTAACGGCGTTCCGTAGTGCATCCTTGACATCTTGAAAGGCTTGAATTGCTTCGTCGTTCCACTGTAGACTTTTGCTTTTGACTTGAGTTCTGACGATTTCACTTAAAGGTGAGACTATAAATCGGCGTAACGGGGTATCATATGGCGATAGAATCCCGTCATTCCTAGGAATCTTCTGAGGCTTTGGTAATCTTGCGGTTGGGGAATATCTTGAATTTCGGAGACTTTGTTTACAGGAGGACGAATGCCTGCTGGGGAAACTTCATGACCCAGAAATTCAATTTTGGATTGCTGAAATATGCATTTTTCTAAGGAAATTCTTAAATTGTGTTCTTGAAGGATCTTGAATACGCGTTCTAAGTCTTTCAAATGGTCAACTGCGTTATTTGAATGGACTAAAATATCGTCGAGATACACAAATACGCAGTCAACTCCTCTGAAAATTGTATCCATGAAGCGTTGAAATGTTGCAGGGGCGTTTCTTAAACCAAATGGCATGTATAAATACTGAAATAAACCAAATGGAGTTGTTATAGCCGTTTTCTCGATATCTTCTGGGTGGACTGGAATTTGGTGATATGCTCTGACTAGATCGATTTTGCTAAAGCATGATTTTCCGTGCAGAGATGTTGACAGACTTCTTATATGAGGAAGTGGATATCTGTCCGGTTTCGTGACAGCGTTTAGGCTTCTATAATCACCACACGCCCGCCATTCGCCTGGTATCTTCTTCGGAACGAGGTGTAACGGTGAGGCCCATGGTGATTTTGAGGGTTCTATAATTCCATCTTGAAGTAAGTTGTTGAAAGTAGCCTTAGCTGAGGATAATTTATCGGGTGGAAGACGTCGAGGGCTTGCAAACACTGGTGGTGCGCTGCCAGTGTCGATGGTATGCTTGACAGTGTTGGTGGAAACTTTCTGCGGTTGAGCTGGTTTCAGTAGTGAGGAGTACTTGTCAAGCAGGTTCCTGATTTCTTGAGGTAATTTGTCGGTAGGGTTAATATTGATGAGGTGAAGGTCTTTGGATTGCACAGGTTTAGTAGTGGCTTGAAGAGTTGTTGCTCTATCCTTCAAAATGCCATGCTTGCAGTCCACAAGGATGTCATAATGGGATAGAAAATCGGCGCCGAGAAGTGGACTGGAGACTTGGGCGACGACGAATGGCCACCTGAATATTCTTCGTAATTTAGGAATTGATATGTCCAGTGTTACTTCTCCGAATATTTCGAGCGGCTGACCGTTTGCGGTGGAAATCTTTACTGCGGTTGGGTGGAGTTGACAATCATTGACACAAGTTGGTGGTAAAATTGAGATGCTCGCTCCTGTGTCAATGATAAAATTGACCTTCAGACTGGCGATGCGAGCTGCGACTGAGATCAGCGGCAGGCCGGACGTCGCGTTAATCACAGCCTGCTTATCTAGTTTTCCGACGTTTCTCTTGATGGTGAGGAAGATCTTGAATTTGGGCGTGACGAGGGGAGCAGCTTGGCGTCATCTTTATTTGGCCACTTGCACCATGGCCTGCAGGTCCTTGCTTGGGGGCCATAATAAAGGTGCGCGCGGCACACCACCGGCCGCTGATTCTCGCTGAAGGGTTTTAGGCCGATGGGGATATTCGTTCTTGGGCTTGTATTGGCTCGAGTTGACGTTGGCGCCGCGTAGCAGCTTTGTTGAGCGAACGGTATTAACTCATCGGCTAGTTTGCCGAGTTGAGTTAGCGTCAGCTCCTTTTGTGCTGCTACGACGGGCGCTATTGAGGATGGGAGCGCCTGGATGAATTTATGCTTCACCAAATCATCGCTGACGCCCACCTTCAGTGCCGTTTGGTGGATATCTTGAAGGAATTGGGAGGGCTTTCCAGTGAGAGGAGTGTTGGAGATGAGTCGTTCGAAGAGTTCTGGCTTCGTCTTTTCGTAATGACTCACGATTTCTTCTTTTAAATCGGTGTACGACTTGTTGGAGAGAGTTGCTGCTGAAATTCGTGAGACGACTTCGGGGGGTAACGAGGCTAGAACATGGAAAAATTTGGTCTCTTCGGATGTTATTCTGGAAATGTGGAATTGTGCCTCCATGATGGAGAACCATCCTGCGGCCGACGCTTCAGAGAACGTGGGTGGCTTGATGGTGACATGGTGCACTCCTGATTCAACAGATTCCATCTTGCGGGAATGTAATTCGGGTCTGCTGCTGCTTTGGTTCCGACCGGCTACTACGGGTGGGCGGCGAAGAGGCGTGGCTTCGGTTTGTTCCGCCCGGCGACTGAAGGATGCTGCTTCCGCTGGCTGCTTCGGGTCACTCCGGGGTCACCAATTGTAGCTGGTTCCTTCTTGGTGCTACTTGTAGTTGCCGGGAAGAATGAAGGATACGAGAGGCAAGCTATCGCTTTGTTGGGTATCTCTTTTAGGGGCCTCTCGTGTCCTCTTCTCTCCCTGTCGTTTGGGGGGTTGGCGTCTTGAAGGAAAAGCCGGTCGTTTTCAGAGTTTATTGAGTTCTTGGTTGGCTGAGGTTTTTTACAGAAGATTTTGTTATTTTATATACAGCTGAATTAATTAAAATATATATATAAATTTATGTACAATACTTTATAAAGATTATATATGATTCTTAAAATTACACAATGATAAAATATATACAATTTGGTACGCGCAAAATTGGTTTGTCGGTAACTAATATAAAAATAATATAAATGCGGAAAATTAACTGCGCGGCCCCACACGGTATAATATAGTGGGCCGGCCAAAAATTGTAAAGTCCTCTAGAAAAAAACTTAACGGCGTTTTTTGTTAATAGCAGGCACCCACCTTAGATAAGTAGCATTGAGGATGCCAAACAAGATGTGGGTGGATGCCACTCTCAATTTTGGGTTTGAAGGTCCCATACAAGGTTACAAAAGTCAAATTCTGAAAAATTTCGAATTTTTGCATTTCACTGGTGGCTCTATATAACAACGTATTTAATTAAAGGTGTATCATTAGCAGATAAAGCATATATTTTGTGATTTTATGGATAATAATTGAATGTAACTGACTCTGGATGTCTTTATTTCCATTAAAACTACATTTAGCATGCTGGGTGAGGTGCTCATGTGCCTACTACTACCATAGTACAAATAATAGCATACTTTCACATGTTGAATATTTTCAATGCACTGGCTGGCCAGACATTGGTTTGGTATATGCAGTTAAAAAAGTGCAGACAGTGCCAGCTGGCAAAATAATAACAATAATAATACTGCTAAAGGATAGGTATGTTTCGAATTGTTTCAATATATCTGTGGTTACTACATACTGCCATTCCCACTATGACTTTGCAGATAGGGAGCTCATCAGCAATGGAGCATCTACTGTCATCAAGGGCAAGAGGAAACGTCAGGATGTCAGCGAGGATTGTTGCTTCTTCTGCCAAAGCAGCGCTGGTAATCTGCGCACAGCATCAGCAGAAGGAAAAGCAAGAACTATGACTGTGGGCGATGAGAGAAAGAACCTGGGAGATACCTACTATCTTGATGTTTTACAAAGACTGAAAAGTCATTCCAAGGATGATTTCAATGCATTGGAACTCAAGTGGCATAAATCATGCTACTCTTTATTCACCTCTGAAGGCAAAATCAAAAGGCTGCGAAGTCAGCAGCAGACCATGGGTGCATCGGCGACCACAAAAAGTGCAGGCTCTCAAGCTTTTCCCCCAAAGCGTAGACGTTCAACACCAGTGATTGACTGGACCCTCTGCATGTTTTGTCAAAAGAAGACCACAAAGAAACTGCACAGGGTGGAGACAATGGAGAAGTCAGATGGCTTGATCCAGCATGCCAAACACGACCCTGTCATGAGCATACCGTTGTCAGCGGTGAGTGATGTGATTGCACTTGAAGGCTGCTATCATCTGGCATGTTTGGTGACATTTGAGAGACGTACTAGAAAACAAGCGGTGTCAGAAGAGCAGCAAGGGCCTGAAAATGAGTGCATGACGAAGCTGTGCAAAGACTTGACAGTAGGCCTGTCTCGTGGTCACGTATACGACATGGGAGACGTCTGGGACAAATACGAGAGTATGTGTAATGACACCGGCATCACCGTGAAATACTCCAGGAGAACAACGTTCTACGAAGATGTTCAAAGGCTGCTTGGATCAAACGCCAGCGAGTACGTCCATTGTCAAAAGGCCCGCTGCTGATTTACCCTGGAGAGAGCACAGATTTTATCATCTCCAAAACACTGGCTAAGTCTTGTGAACAAGGTCCTGTCACCTCTGAGTCAGAGTCTACTGAAGATGAAGATGCTGATGTCCGCATGTGTGCCACTAGCAGCATATTCCAAGATATGGTACACATGACTCTGAAGGTTCGATAAGATCTTCTTGAAACTCCTGGACACTCAGAGACATGGCAAGGTCTTGATCAGGAACATGTTGATCGCGTCATACCCGACAGTCTGTGCCTGTTTCTACGATTGCTCTTTGGGGGAATGGATACTGTGGATGAGGGAAGTGAAGAGGACCAGAAAGTGAAGCAGAATGTTTGTAGCATTGCTCAGGACATAGTCTATGCAGTCTCCAACCGACGAAAGTTGACACCAAAGCATGTGGGCTTGGGTCTTACTCTGCACCAAGCCACCCACTCAGAAGCACCCCTAGATCTGTTCCACGTGGCAAATCACACTAATGGTATCGACACTATAAGAAGTATAGACACCAACATCGCTCAGAACATCCTGGAGAGGTATGCTGAGAATGGATGTGTCTACATCGTTGACACCATCGTCAAAGAGAGAATGATTCACTGCTCTTGTGACAACATAGATGTCTTGGAGTCGACCTTAGACGGAAAGAACACCTTCCACAGCACTCAACTGATGGTATGGAAGAGAGGCCACCCCTCCACAGCAGTCATGGCCAAAAGGGTGACAAGTACAAGAGATCGAAATCTATCAAACCTGATGACCTACAGGAGTTCCAAAGGCTGGACCAGGCTACCCTCCCATCTGGCAAGAGGCCATCTCCTCCTGGCTACGACACTGACATAGACGACTTGTCACATGAACCTGAGAGGGACCGGGCACGTGCCAAGGACTTGGCCTGGGTGGTGTCATGCATCCATGATGAAGCGATGTCCGTTCTAAGCTGGGGAGCATTCAATCAATCTGTCAGCAATGCGGATCCACCAGTAACGACCGCCGGGATGTTGCCAATCCAGCAGGCACCAGCAGATGACAAAGACACCATGACCACCGTCATCAATCGCTTCATGGCCATTTCTGAGTATGTCAGCCAGAAGTACACCATCATCACTGCTGATCAGCCTCTGTACAGCAGGGTAAGGAACTAGTCTGGGCAAACTCGAAATTTGCCAACGTGGTCTTCCTCATGGAAGGCCTCCATATCTGCTTCAACTTTCTGAAAGTCATTGGTCAACACATGGAAAGTGTGGGACTTCATGACTTATCGACACAAGCAGGTGTGTACGCGGCTAAGACCATTGAGAGAATGCTGGACGGCAAGGCCTAGTACCGAGCTGTGAGAGGTCACCAGCTGACGTATGAGGCACTGTGGCGCATCAAGTGGCAGATGTTTGAGTCATGGCTGGCTGCAACTGGCAACGGAGATGAGAATGTCAAACAGCTTGCCCTCAATGTTGCTTCGCTTTTCAAAGACAGAGCTGACATAGATGAGATGCGCGATGCTGTTGACAACTTCTCAGACGTTTTGGCAGATGAGAAATTCCAGTCTCATGGAGGAATTCAATGACCAGCACTCTGAAAATCCCAACTTCATGCTGTGGTCATCCTACATGGAAATGGTAGAGATCCTACTGGCCTTCATCAGAGCTCAGAGAGATGGCATGTGGAGTCTCTACATAGAAGCCTTTGCTGCAATGCTGCCTTGGCTGACTATCTATGATCACACAAACTATGCATGTTGGGGGCCGGCCTACTTGGCTGATATGAGAGGTCTTGAGAAGTCAGCATCAGAAGTTCATGCAGAGTTCTGTAATGGGAACTTTGTCGTCAAGAGCAGTGGTTCCCAACCAGTTTTGGCTTATGGCCCCCTTAGGAACCTTATTTTTTCCTGTGGCCCCCATAAGCATTATTTTCAGTAGGTAATATGCAGATTTAACTCTATTTTACAAAATAACATTTTCCTGTGGCCCCCTTCAAATGTGCCATGGCCCCCAGGGAGCCATATGGCCCCCGGTTGGGAAACACTGGTCAAGAGGACAGCGAAGAGCTTCAACCAAGTTCCAGCTGATCAGGCAACCGAATGGATAAATCTTACATGCAAGATGCACAATGGTATCATCGGCATCACAAAGAATGACCAAGTAAATGACAGGTTCTGCATCACATGGTTAGAGCACTCACGCATCTCTCAAGACACAAGATGCCTCTTCAATCTTCAAGATGATGATGGGGAAGCCACCTTCACTCGGGTTGACAGTCTGCCTTCTCGCACTAGGCGTGACGCTCATGATGTCATGAAGCTAGTTCAGCAGTTGAAGCAGTTTGACGTCTTCAGAGTTCACGTGAGTGAAGCAGGAGATATAGATGCCGTCACTAACATCCCACTTGTTTCACTTGCAACCAAAGACACTGCACCCACAGATGTTGTGGAGAACCTGCTGACAGCTCAGGATCGAGGAAAGCAGCATGTAATCGGCTTCATGAAGGAGAGACTGATTGAACAGATAGTAGGCTTCCATGAAACGATGAAGAAACATCGGTCGAAAATCTTCGCTGATGTGTACAAAGCTACAATTTCTATCAAGCAGAACATGCAGAAGACCATCAAAGCTGACAGAAAGCTACTACAGCGGCTCCTGAGATGGGGATATCGCAGATATTGAGAAGTTTGTGTGTCATTTGTATGGCACCCCGGACGCCAGAGTTCACCTTTTTGGGAAGGACAAGAAGACTCTGGAAATGCTCCCACTGACAAAGGAGCCTGGAAGTTGGAAGATGGGAGCCTCCTACCAGTGTGGACAAGACTTCCTCCAATCCCTGAAGCCTGCCTGGAGCTTGTTGCTTGTGGTTGCAAGAAAAAGTGCAAGACAGCTAGATGCAACTGCTTCAGGAAAAGGATGAAGTGTACGACAGCCGTTGCTTAACCCAGCTGGACAGTAGATCTAGGTCTCTCTTCCGGGCTGAAATCGAGAGAAACTGGAATGTGCTGTAAGGAACTAATAACTCTCGTCTTAAGTGATTGCAATCCACATAATTGTGACTGTCAGTGCAGCATTTCGGTGCTGTTCATCAAGAAACGTGAACTTGTAGATGTTACTAGTGTGTAAACTGTATAGTTATGGGGCTATATTTACTGCTTTGTGATTTAGTTGTGATAATTCCGTTACTGTGAGTATTTAATTCAAGCCATCAAACTTATTAGGCACTAATCATGTTAAAATAAATTGTTTTGACAAAGAGATTTGCTCAATGTTTTTTTTCGCCAATTAAAATAAAAAATCACAAATTTTTAGCATAATTTCGGTCGTGATTAATTTGAATTTGACCTTCAATTGGTATTTCGGATGGAATAAGCGTGTCATCATATTTCTTTATCACTATGTGTGGCAAAATTAAACATTTAGTCAAACCAATTGGATCAGAATATTTTTTTAAAAGTAAAATTAGAAAATATCATTTTTTGCACAGTTTGACTTCGAAAATGACCCTCAAAGCCAAAAGTGAGCGTGGCATCCACCTGCATTTTATTCCTCACCCACAGGTACATTGATTTAGCATGGGTGCCAACTATTAACAAAAAACGCCGTTCAAAGTCGATTTTTGAATTTTGGCTGGTCCACTAGTATACACTTTTGAGAATTATACGCTTTTTATAGTCGCATTTTTACACTAAAATTATTCGCGTCATGAAATGCGCGTAACAATGCATTCCTTCCTATTGAGATGGAAATAGTCTCTTCCCTCAGAGTTTATTTGATTGACTAAACCTTTTACAACGATTTACTTTCAACAATTTTTAGATGGAAGTAAAAACAGTTATAGAACAAAAACACTTTATCTAAAAACGATTTCGGGAATAAAAAAATAATAGGATTAATTTATTTCAGGGAATTTATAAAATCAAGCATTTATCAATTTTTTAAAAACTTTTTAGTGCACGTACTCGTCTGATATATATATATATATATATATATAGTGTCTCAGAAGTCGCACACCTTAGGCTTTATTCAGATTTACTTGGTTGACGAGTCGAAATTGTTTATAAGTGATGTTTAATTACAATATATGTTTGACAGTGTTCGAATAATAAGATTAATAGTTTTTTCATTAACTGTACATACTATTAATTTTATTATTCGAACATTATCGAACATATATTGTAATTAAACATAACTTGTAAACCATTTCGACTCGTAAACCAAGTAAATCTGAATAAAGCCTATGGTGCGCGACTTCTCAGACACCCTGTATAATGCTGGCATTCGATGTTCATTTCTGTATACACTTATACGTATACCCATCAGGCTTCAACTTCAATTTAAAAAGCTCTCTGAAAAGAAACCGTTCAAAGTTGTTGAAGTCTTAGCACTCATTTGATGAAATCTAAGGATAAAATCTATAATTGAACACTGATGAAATATTTGGATTTTCAAACATTTTATATCGTCATTGGCTCAAAGCCGCATTCTCTCAATCACCAATTGATCCCAACTCATCCCCAAGACCATTCCATTTCCTCAGGAAACGAGCTAGCACATAAGCTATTAAAGGAACAGATCAAATTACTACTGAAACGAACAGCGTTAAAGCCTTAGGCATCCATTTGTATTAAATGGTTTTATCTGGCCATTGAAGGCTATTTTCGCACAGTTCCTATATAATTTCTCGAAAGGAGATACTGAGCGTCTTAAAAGCGATGCCATATGTAAATAAGCCGGACTTCGCACAGGGATTTCGAGCATTTATTAGAGGTCGGAAGGATGAGTGTCTTCGGAACTGGAATTGTGTCGGAATGTATTGAAAAGGTGAAAGGAAGACGATTGCTTACTGTGGAAAGTCTTACGCTTCGAATACTAAATAGACGCTAAGGATAAGTTAAATCGTCTGTAGGCAAGTTTTTACTTATTAATTTATTTACTTCTTTGGTGGAAACATTATTTAATAATTTAAGTTATTTATGTAGTTTATATCTTATACCAAGATTCTTCTTGTGTTAACAATTACACTATTCAACAAAGTTTTTCTCCTTTTCATAAATGTGAGTGATTTTTATGTTCTTTTTTACGCTGATTATGTAAATGAAAACAGATTTTTTTCTATCACCCATAGTGAAAGTAAGCCACCCCGAAACGGGTCGGGGGTGGCTTTCTTTCATTGACACAATTCGGGGGGGGGGGACTTTCTTTCATTGATCCCTTATTCCTTTTCCCCCCCGCAATTTCTTTTTCCCGGTTAGATCAACTGTACGCCCTTGACAATTGGTTAGGTTAAGTCATGATATTTTCGTTAAAATATTCCTTAGTATTTCGTTGAAATATTCGATGATGTGGCAAGATCGTTACTTCGAAAATAGTTTCTTTAAACAATGTCAACATATTTGTGACATCTATAAATTTTAATTTCATTCTCCGTAAATACAATTTTTTTTTTACTTAACATTATTCCTTATTAATAAATAATAAACAATTCCTCATGAAGGTGTTTTTACTTACATTCTTTACTTTAGTGATTTTGGGGGGTGGCATTGTTTACTTGATCATTTTTTAGGGTGGCATTGTCTTACTAGAAACTTCTGGGGATGTCTTTCTTTCATTCATCCCCCACAGTTTTTGAGGGATTTGCAATTTAAAACCCTTTGAGATCGAGAGAGCATTCCTCACTTTGCATCATAATAAGAGATTTATTGTTAGTCGTTTATGTTGTATAAAATCTTTATATTACACATATTATTATTTAAAGTCACATGTTTATACTGTATATAATATGCATATATTTAAGTATACTGCATATATACACATCAAATATATATATATATATATATATATATATATATATATATATATATATATATATATATATGGAATGAATTTCACAATTAAACACGTGAAATGAATGAATGCTGCAAACCCACAAGGAAAAAGAAAAACGATTCCAAGGCCTTTCGTGTATTCAGAGCTACACCTCGTCAGGGAATGAAGAGAAAAAGGCAAGATGCCCATAAATATATACAACGTAGCGGAAACCAAAACAATTAGCACATAGTTATCAAGAGTTAATGAGAGGCAAAAGGAATTTTAACAACATATTGTCAATTTTATACATTCCCGCACTGTTATTGAAATTGTTTTTAAAATGGATAAATGCACATTCTAGAATATTTCTTTCTATTATATCTCTGTTTTCAACAAGCGCTTTAGAACGATCCCACTTGATGCTATGATTACATCTATACATATGGTTAAACAAAGCATTGGAATTATTAGCTGTTCTACAGGCATATTTATGCTGTTTTACCCTAATATCTAACGTTTTACCCGTTTGGCCTATATATACTAAGTTACATTGTGCACATCCGATCGAATACACACAACCAACAACATTATCCGGGCTATTCTTTATTAGGCGTGATTTAACAGTATTATTATACTTAAAGACTACATTGATGCCAATTGCTTTAAGTAAAGTCGGAAAATATTGAAAATTAACATGGTAAGGTAGGGTAAGGATAGTTTCACGCTCAAATTCCTTTACAATTACATTATTATAATACCTATTCTTGGCTTTCCTGAGGCAGTTATCTAGAAATTAAATAGAATAACATAATTTAGTACCAATATTCATGATATTGCATAACTCGGAATCTAAAAATTCAGGACTGATAACTCTCAATGCTCTAAGAAACATAACAGAGAAAATAGAGGATTTAATCGAGGGATGATGATCAGAATAAAAATGCACATAAGAGTTATTATTAGTAGGCTTGCGATAGACTTCAAATTTGAACTGATTAGAGCATCTCCAAATTTTTAGATCCAGAAAAGATGGGCTTCCATCATTTTCTTTTTCAACTGTGAACTTAATAGATGGGACTAAATTGTTGAGCCTACCAAGAAATAAGTCAACATCCAAATTATTAGGCCAAAGGCATAAAATATCATCTATATACCTGTACCAAACCAGGTTAAAATTAACAGTCGTAGGCAAAATTCTACTTTCAAAAAATTCCATATATAATTAGCTATTACAGGTGAAAGGGGATTTCCATCGCCAATCCAAACGACATAGCCTAAAACTTATTTTCAAAATGAAATTTACAATCTTTGACACAAAGCTTAATTAACTCAATAAAATTGTTGTGTTGAACAGGGAAAGAATATTCAGAGATCTTATCTTTTAAAAAATCAAGTAGGTCATCAACAGGGACTTTTGTGAATAACGAACATACATCAAAGCTTACCAATTTGAAATTAGGGTCATTAGGAAACTTCAGTTTGTCAATAAGATCCATGCTATTTACAATATGTGACTTAGAAATAGAGCCAACTAAGGGCGTTAATAAACTAACTAACCATTCAGATAGCTTATAGGTTACGGAGCCCACTGAGCTAACAATAGGCCTCATGGGATTATTAACTTTGTGTGTTTTTAATAAGCCGTACAGATATGGTAGTGACGGATTGATACTAAGAAACTGCTGCGAAAGCCCATTATAGTTATTTTTTAAATATTTCTCTTAATTTTCTGTTAAACATTTTATTAACATCCTCCAGTGGGTCTCTATTTAGAGGTTTGTACGTGTCGCGATCACTCAATAACGTATTCATCTTTTCAACGTAACGGTTTTTGTCCATGATGACGATCACATTAGATTTGTCCGCTTTAGTAATATGTTATGAATCATTATTTTTAAGTGTTTTTAGGGCTTTTTCAAACCTCAAAGGATAATTCGATTCATACCTCGTATTAAAAGCACTATACACACAACCTTTGGCTAAAGTCACCTCACTTTCGGATATATTACTCTGTTTTTCAAAATTGATAAAAGACTTAGCAATCAGTAATCATATTAAAGGTGGCCATTTTCTTCTACGCGGGAGAGAATACACGTCTGAGCTCAAGGGTATACAGAGGTCAACTGAGAACGTGGGGACAGAGGCCTGCTCAGGCTACGGGATGAATCACGTCCCCGGTCTTACAGTGGGTGGGGCTTAACTTTTACTGTACATACGCACGCACGCAAAGTGAAACACAAGTTGAAGCACGATTTACTTAATAAACGAAATAATCAGCATGTATATATTTACAAATACGTGCAACAAATAAGTAAAAATAGGCACATCAAAGATTGTTCTCAATACATATATGTATTTACAAATATGTGTGATGAATAAGTTAGCAATAGGCCCATCAAAGTTTATGGTAACCAAAGGGTACGGTATCATAGGTACCAGGTAACTGGTAACGTTTCCTATAGGTGTTACGGCACACCTTTGTACCCCTAAGTTCCTTCACGCCACCCAGCTTCTGCGCCCGAAAATTGTGGGTGCCTACAATTAGTTGGGGAGGTCGTTCGCCCTCATCATCGGTCAAACACACGAGATCCTTCAGCGAATCAAAGTTAACGACCTGCCGATTCGCTTGGTTAAGCGTGATACCCTTTGCCTTCACGATATATTTCGTTTCATTCCTTATCCTCACCCGTACCCCATAAGTAAGTTTTAGGTCCTGTTGAGACAAAAGAGTCGGCGTATGCGTTGTCCCCATACTCATCCTTGATCTCATCAGTGAGCTCGCCGAGGAATTTACCAATAGCAGGCATGTATTCACCCTCCCTCGCTGTGAATATCACGCTATCTGTATCGGCATACAAGACTCTCTGCCCAAGAGAATGCAATAGACCCCAAAGTTTGATGCGGGCGTAGGCTGTTGTGAAGCTGGCTACAGGGATGTTTGTAACCCTTGAGGTATCTGTGGCCAATTCAGTGTTGTTGTACTTTATTATGTAAGTATTACCTACATTCAAATTCATGCAAATTTTCCCCATAGACTGTTTAGACACAACTTTGCACTAAAGCGCTTGCCAGGATTCTTTGCAATTTGGGCACGATCAAGTTGTATACCTTCGTGGTCGCGGTAACGTTGAATATAGGCAGACTTTTCATCCTCGGTATCAACTCCTCGCGGATACCCTGATGACTCAACCTTATCCTTCAAAAATGCGTTTATATACGGTGTGAAAAGGTTGGGTAGCTTCTGAAACCTCCACACCTCATGTATCTTCAGTATTCTATACCCATGTTGTACGGCTAGGGCCAGCTCAGGGCTTGTATATACGCCTCTGATCTTACGCTGGTGGGGTGTATGGTCACAATCACCGTTATTCTCTTCCGCACACTTCACGCACAGGGGAAACATGAGCTTGTGGTCGATGACGACGGGCAAGATTGGCATCCATAAATCGTTAGGGGGGAGCACGTCTACGAAAGAGAGCCCAAAGTAGCGATCATTCAAATTTCTTGAAAACTCGGCGATGGAGGGCAGGTTAGGTCCCACCAGTTTCTCAGGCGCACCCACGGGGTACGGGTTGTTCTTCATCACGTAGGGGTATAAAGAGCAGAAATCGTAGTAGTGGAGCTTCACACCCTCCGTAGGTGGAAAGTATAGCCTGAAGGGATTTGTACGCTCACCGAACAAGCTATCACCGCAATTGAGAGGATCCAGTACCATTGAACGCTTGATCGTGTTTATTTCCTCACAGTACGCCCCGTCTGTCTCCATCCGTGCTTCATATTCATGCTCCCACAAGACTTTGTGAGTGAACTGGGACCCTATAAGTTGATCGCGGGTGCGCCATGCAAGACAGTCGGCAGGAGATCTACCGTGGATATCTCCGGCGATTCCGCACTCAGGACGGGGGCATCCATGCCACCAGCATCTGTTAAAGGAGTACACAGTCTTCACATCAGTGACACGGTTTTCACTTAGCCCATCAACCCAAAAAACACGACCATTAATCTTAATGGGTACTTCACCCGTGTTGCGGGCGTGCTTTATGTATACACCTGTCTGTTGCTGTAGATGTATGAGCCAGTAAATAGCCTTGTGGCCGTAACTGCGGGGGTTGTTTCTGTGAATAACGGCTAAGGTGGCTTTAGGCATGAAGTTATTCTTGAACACCGTAAAACATAATGACGCGATGGTGGTTGTGACTTGCAGCGGATCGCATTTGAAACGGCCTATGTACATCCTTCTAAAGGCCTGGAAACATACTCTAAGCACTCGTACATCATTCACGCAATAACGCTCGCATTCATCAGCTATATTATAAGGATTACGTTCATTAAAACTGCTGTAGTATCGATCAAAGTCTTCACGTTCATCTGTACTCATACAATCATAGTTAAAATAATGTTTGGGTGGAGGTAGGCCTACGTAGTTTAGTTTTGCTAGTGAGGAATGTGTAAGGGAAGTATCCTTTTGAAACTTCAGCTGCTACCCCCATCACCTTGGGTAGCTTTGTTAATTTGCAGGGTGTGAATAATAAAGTGTCTTTAAATTGTACATTACCTACCTCTTATTTGCAGCTGTATTAATTTGTTGCCTCTTTTCAATGGGTCACCTGTAAATATCTCAGATGACTCGTGCTCAAGCAGCTCCTTATAAAGGAACTGCGTGTCAAACTTTGGCCCGTTATGGGCGAGAATATACACAGTCATTTTTTTGAACTTGTCGGCTAACTTGACAATATAGGATACAAATAGTTTCACAGGACTATCGTGGACATTCGTTTTAAAACGTTTGTCCGTTTACAACATTTGGGACACTCATCACATTCGATCTCCATACACTCATCACAGATAGTTTGGCTCAGAGGTAAATGTGGAATTACCTCTTTGGTTTCAGCATTCGTGTATGTTTCTATATCGTAGTATACAGTTATACAGGGCTTGTTTTTAGGCTTGGCGTCTTTCATATAACATACTTGCTTTACTCCATCCGCCTTATATTCCACCTGGCATTTAGGACAGTGAATTTCGTCACATTTGTGCTTGAACTCGCCGCTACCATTCAAGGTGTGAAACATACCACATTCACAGATTCTCATTCTCCTGCACGTGCCAATCGATTTATGGAGATCAAAACAGCTATTATTGAAAAATGTGCGTCTACACACATTACAGTCCCTCTTCTCAGCTTCAACTACACGGCTTTCACATTTGGTGCTTTTACACTGCTCACATACCATGTGACATTCTTTACAATGTTTCACTATATCATCCGCAAACTCGAGACACCCTTTACACAAATCATGATGTCGTCCATATTTTCGACTTTTATCATAACTCGCGTAAAGACACCTTATATTACGGATGGGTAGATACGTTGTCCCTGACAGTCCTAAAATAAGTAGGGGGTCTTGTACGATCTCTCACACTGCTTTTAAAAACATACACAGTTCTACGACGATCATCCAGCCCAAATACAACTATACGAGCATTCGAAAATAAAAGCCCACTCTAATAGACAGAGTTTATTTTCCCAACAATTTCGATGCCCACTGGCATCCTCCTCGGGTGGATACAGGAAAACGAATGAACCAAAACAAGAGGGAAAAACAGTCCAGGGACGGACCGTTAAGAAATTCGCACCTAGGTTAGATCCCATTCTCCCGACACCGGAAGGGCATTTTCATTAAAGGGACCCGCTTATAAGTACATTCGCACAAATTTAAAACTATCTTCCTGTTCTAAACATACAGATTCTATTTTTTTTTTTTTTACATAATTATTACATTTATTATTAAATTTATTACATTTAATATTGCATTATTATTTATTACAGAAATTATAAATTTATTATTACATTGGTTATTACATTGTTGTTTATTATACAGAACTTATAAACCGAAAAACGAATGAAAAAGGCGAGAAGGAAACAATCCAGAGACCATTGAGAAATTCGCACCTAGGTTAGATACCGTTCTCCGACACCGGAAGGGCATTTATTACAGGGTCCCGCTTATAAGTACATTCGCACAAATTAAAACTATCTTCTTGTTCTATACATACAGATTCTAATATTTTGACGTAATTACTGCATTTATTATTGCATTTACATTTTTTTTTAACATTTATTATTATTACCTTTACCCTAATTATTAAATTTATAATATTACCTTTATTATTACATCTGTTGCATTTATTATTTCCACATTTATTACTTCCATTATTACATTTACTAAAAGCGAGTAAGGAAACAATCCAGAGACCTTTAAGAAATTCACACTTAGGTTAGAACACGTTCCCCCGACTCCGTAAGGGATTTTTTGACCAAGAATCTCATTAAAGGGTCTAACTTATAAGTACCTTCGCACAAATTAAATTTATTTACTTTTTCTATACATACAGATTCTATTATTTTTCTTTTGACATAATTATTACATTTATAAAGTACCTTAATTGATTCCCAATCTATAGCATGATTATTTCCCCAATACTCAGTACATTATACATGGAATATTATGAGTCGGAATTGTTGCAAACAATATGTCCCAGGAATCTAATTTGGTTTCGTTATGAAGATGATATTTTCTCATTTTGGCCTGACCACTGGAACAACTTTGACACTTTCTTTCAGTCATTAAATAATCTTGTTCCCTCCATTAAATTTAAATATGAATGGGAGAACGACAAACAATTACCTTTTCTAGATGTTTTGGTTATTAACGAAAGCGGAAAGCCCAATTTCACGGTCTATAGAAAACCTACTCATTGTATTTCGTACATTCATTATTTTTCATATCATGATGAAGGGGTTAAAAGCTCAATTATTTCTTCCATGTTTCTAAGAGCACTCAGGATTTGTAGCCCACATTTGCTGGACCCGGGAAATTCAAAGATTTGGAACATTTTTAAGGATTTAAAATATCCTGTGTGGTTTATCAGAAAGGCGTATTTTAAAGCCAGAAAATCTTTTTATGCCCCTCGGGAACCTTCAGTTAACCAAAAACAATATGTGAGTTTGCCATACATTGCCGGCTTAGAAAAAGTAAAACCGTTGACGAAAGATTTTAAGTTTGCTTTGGCGTTCAAATATTCGTCTACCGTGAAAAGTAAATTGGTTAGGAATAACGTTGCAAAAGAGGAACAAGCCTGTGTCTACAGCATTCCCTGTAAAAGTTGTGATTTAGTATACGTGGGAGAAACTGGAAGAAATATTGAAACCCGTATTAAAGAACACAAATATGCCTTCAAAAGTTGTAATACTAATAATGCCATTTTTTATCACGCCAGCCAAAATAATCATGCTATAGATTGGGAATCAAGTAAGGTACTTTATAAATGTAATAATTATGTCAAAAGAAAAATAATAGAATCTGTATGTAGAGAAAAAGTAAATAATTTTAATTTGTGCGAAGGTACTTATAAGTTAGACCCTTTAATGAGATTCTTGGTCAAAAAATCCCTTACGGAGTCGGGGGAACGTGTTCTAACCTAAGTGTGAATTTCTTAAAGGTCTCTGGATTGTTTCCTTGCTCGCTTTTCGTAAATGTAATAATGGAAGTAATAAATGTGGAAATAAATATAAATGCAACAGATGTAATAATAAAGGTAATATTATAAATTTAATAATTAGGGTAAAGGTATTAATAATAAATGTTAAAAAAAAATGTAAATGCAATAATAAATGCAGTAATTACGTCAAAATATTAGAATCTGTATGTATAGAACAAGAAGATAGTTTTAATTTGTGCGAATGTAATTATAAGCGGGACCCTGTAATAAAATGCCCTTCCGGTGTCGGGAGAACGGTATCTAACATAGGTGCGAATTTCTCAATGGTCTCTGGATTGTTTCCTTCTCGCCTTTTTCATTCGTTTTTCGGTTTATAAGTTCTGTATAATAAACAACAATGTAATAACCAATGTAATAATAAATTTATAATTTTTGTAATAAATAATAATGCAATATTAAATGTAATAAATTTAATAATAAATGTAATAATTATGTAAAAAAAAAATAATAGAATCTGTATGTTTAGAACAGGAAGATAGTTTTAAATTTGTGCGAATGTACTTATAAGTGGATCCCTTTAATGAAAATGCCCTTCCGGTGTCGGGAGAATGGAATCTAACCTAGGTGCGAATTTCTTAACGGTCGGTCCCTGGACTGTTTATCCCTCTTGTTTTGGTTCATTAGTTTTTCTGTATCCACCCGAGGAGGATGCCAGTGGGCATCGAAACTGTTGTTTGAAATAAACTCTGTCTATTAGAGTGGGTTTTTATTTTCATATTTTGACCTTCACGTAGAAAAAAGTGAATTTTTTTGCATTTATACGCGCATTCATTTCCTGTTCTACCCTTCTCAGCTCCTCAGGGCCTATATTACAGTCAAACTCAAGTTCACAGTCTACAGCTAGTTTACGGGCACGCTCCACGACCGTAGGCAACCAAATTTTTGTGGCCTGTGTATTTTGTACAGTAAACATGCGAGCCAACACTACTGCTATAAAACCGCAGCCACGATCGACGTTTTATGCCGTCTAAAAATAGCCTGAGAATTGAAGTTAAGAGTGTAAGGTGTGGCACTATGACCCGCAACACGGAATACACGGTCAATATTTACCGTGAAGTTATCCATAATGAATGCTATACTACTTTGGGAGACCTGCAATATACGAGCTAATACTGTATATATTCTATATCTTCAGCAGCCAAACGTCTAAGTGGCACTACCACCCAAAAACCATCTACATCGTTATCATCTGAACCGAATCCGAAGGACAGACTCCTCACTTCACGCTCGTCGCGGTTCTGAAGGGCAAACTCTACAATACGCTCTACAACGCGACGTAGGCCGCGCTCAATTCCATTGCTATACAGGGATCTAGGGTCAACCGTGACTATATACTGATTTCTAGTCAAGGCTGGGGTGAGGGTTGGAGAGCGCACCAACTCAAACGTTATATCATCCTCAACAGAACGAGTCACCGCTGAGGAGGATGGACAAGGGCCTATATTGGTTGATGTGGGGTTGGCCGCGTAAGACGTTGAGGGCTGGGGGTCTATTACAGCAGACTCTACAGAACGGGTGGGGGCTGTGGGGGATGTACAATGGGGTATATTGGGTGAAGAAGCTGATGTAGGGTTGGTAGCGTAAGACGTTGATGGCTGGGGTTCTACTACTGGTTGTCGCGCGCTTTATACCTGACGTGGAGGACTCTTCATCATGTCTCCGCTTTGAACATGCTACACTTGTCGCAGGTGAGGGTTCATCGGCGGGTACGGGCACTGTAGATGCACGGTCAATGGATTCACCCGTGATGTCGATGATGGGGGCAGTACATCGTCGTCATTCACAGTTCTGTGGAAGAAGAAAACAAAATATAGGGAGCAGAACTCGTTATTTGTGATATTCTGTAAATGAGTTACTTAGGGGTGTGACGTGTTAGAAATGGATGCTGTAGAAAAATTCAGATTCACGAGCCCATCCACATGTATTATATCTGAACCGACAGGATGTGGTAAAATGGTGTTTATGCTTAATATCATTAAAGAAAAGGATGAAATGTTCTCAAAATTTGTGCATAAAGTTATATGGTGCTATTCGGACGCGGCTCTAGAACCCCGTAAAAGTAGGCTTAAAAGAATGGAGAGTGAGCTACTATCCCTATTAAACAGTGAAAAGGCGCCTGATGAGAAAAGGGTTTTGTATCAAGAGGCTTTGCAGAAATTTCTTCATGAGTACGAAAATTATAAGATCCCGGGTTCGATTCCCGGGTGGTTACCTCATTTTTTCATTTGTTTCGTTCTCTCGCTCTCATCTTGCGCGGAATATTCTCCTATACAAGCGTCGTTCTTTACGTTAATTATACTGCGTGTTTGCAGTTTAAATGTATATAATGTACAGCATGCGGGAGGTGCCCCCTTGGGGCATTGGTTTCTGCGCGTATGTAGAGGAATTACGGCATTTGATTGAGTGAGGCCCGTGGTGTAATGGTTATCATATCTGACCGGCAATCAGAAGATCCCGGGTTCGATTCCCGGGTGGTTACCTCATTTTTCATTTGTTTCGTTCTCTCGCTCTCATCTTGCGCGGAATATTCTCCTATACAAGCGTCGTTCTTTACGTTAATTATACTGGTGTTTGCAGTTTAAATGTATATATATATATATATATATATATATATATCATAGCATTTTAATTATACAATTTACATTTACACAACTCAAGCAACTTACACAAATTTTAACTCAGGCAAATATTAGAATCTAATACAGTTAATTAGAAATCGTCTGAGCTTTTAAAATATATATTTTAAATACTTACAAGTAATTAATGCGATGGGTGGGACTGTTTGTCACTAGCAAGTTGTTCTATTCGCGGACGAACATTTGTGAGTGCCATTATGAGGCAAGCTTCTGGATGTAGGTGGCTTCTTTCTTTCGACTTGATAGCTGTCAGTGCCGAAAATCCCTTTTCACATAAATAGGTGGACGGGAATGGAAGAGGTTTGTTGATAGCAAATTCACTTAATTCTTTGTATTCAATATGGGCCAATTTCCAAAACTCGGAGACAGAAAAGTCATTGAATTTATGTTTAAGTGAGCTGTCAGCTGCCAATTCAATCAATTGTTCTTTTAAACGAGCGGGAAGCTCCGCATTAGACACAGCAAGGTTCGAAAACGGATTCGTAATCCATTCACTTTGTGGGGAATCTCTATTAATACATGGAAAGTAATGCAAAAATGATTCACGAAGGCTCACTAAATACTGCTTTATAATATTCATAACTGAGTCACTGACAAGAAATTCGTTTTCGTGACAAAATTCGCTGAATATTTGGGAAGGTGTGGTATTATTGTCTTCTATGCACTTTATCCAGTATAAAACTTTCCCCAAAAATCCCTTGACTTTTTCTTGTGCCTACAATATATTTTTGTCATACCCCTGAAGTTGAAGATTAAGTTCGTTTAATTTGGTGAATATATCTGCCAAATAACTCAGTTTACAAAGCCACTCCTCATTTTCAATAAATTTTAATAAGTCTGAATTTCGGCTGTTAAGTAAACTTCTCACTTCATTCCTAAGTTCAAAAAGTCGTGTTAATACCTTTCCTCGTGAGAGCCAGCGCACTTCAGTGTGAAAAAGCAACTGAGTATGATTTTTGCCCATCTCCTCACAAAGAATTTTAAAGAGGCGTGAATTCACTGCTCGAGACTTGATATAATTTTCTATTTTTACAGCATCATTCAATATTTCGTGCAACTTGGGACTCATTTTTTTGGCAACCAAAACCTTATGAATTATGCAATGA
The DNA here is from genome assembly GCA_023014485.1 of Bathynomus jamesi. Taxonomy (NCBI): domain Eukaryota; kingdom Metazoa; phylum Arthropoda; class Malacostraca; order Isopoda; family Cirolanidae; genus Bathynomus; species Bathynomus jamesi. Next base: position 272,121 of record JAJOZX010001416.1, read on the forward strand.
TGCCAAATAATGTCAGGATTTACTGCTTGAAGTCGTGTGACTAACCCGCTCTTGGACCCTGTCATAGCAGCTGTCCCGTCTGTGCATATGCTTATAAAATTATCAAGTGTATTGAAAGTGGCTTCGCCAGTTGTGTACCTCGGTAGCTCTTTGCATGCTAAAACTTCATCTGTAATGCCACTTTTACTATCATAGTATCGCACATACACAAGTAACTGAGCGTTATTTGTAATATCTGTTGACTCATCGATTTGTAAAGCAAACTTCTTTTCTACTTTACTACTGTGTATAATTTGCTGCTGGACATCTCGTGCCATCTCATCAATTCTACGAATTACAGTGGTATCTGAGATCGTAGTAGATTTTATTGCATTAACAGCTTTAGTGTCTAACATTTTATTAGCTATTATTTTAATTATTATCAAAGCACCAAGAATTATGAAATCTTCTACAGAAGTGTATGATTTCTTTGCTTTGGCTGATAACAGAGCAAGCTCGTATGAGGTCTCTAAAGCTGCTTTCGATGACTGTGAAAATATATGAAAAGTATTTACATTTTTGGTTAATGCCTCACCTTTTCGCTTAAAAAAGTCTTCATGTTTTTCTTTGAGCTCACTGTGGTTTGTAAATAAATGTCGTTGCATAAGAGATGGCCTCATGCTATTATTTGATAACGTTTTATTGCAGATTACACACAATGGCAGAGGAGGGTTGTCCTTGTTAGAAATGAAGCCATACTTAATGTAAGAATCATCATAGTGACGATGCTTAGCCATTTTAATAGTTTTAGCCATTTTGGATGGCCGAGAATAATCAACACTAGGCCTAGGTTCTTGAGTAAGATTACGCAATTCGCTGGATCCGGGTGAACTGTCGGTGACAGTACTTCTATCAGAAGCTTGTTTTCTTGTCACAAACTTATCCATTGCAGGATTACAAAATGCGATAAATCAGAACAAAGGTAATCATTAGTAATTCAAGTAACTAGCAATGAGCACATTAAAAACTGATTAAACAGAACTGCACAGCAAGCACCATACAACTGGACTAATTAACTCCACCCATCAGCGTTGCCAGATTGACAAGTGGAAGTTATCGTACGATTCGTACCAATTTGTACCACTATCGGGTAATTTAATAATAATTTAAATAAAATATAAAAATATAAAAATATAAAAATATAAAATAATTAATATTAAATAATTTAATAATAACTTGTACCAATGTTGAGTTAAATTTATAATTAAATATTAATATTATAAATAAATGATTATAATATATATTTTCAAAAAAATTTAAATGATAGATGATAATTATAATTGTATAAATTCATTTTATAATTGATTAACCAACTTGCTTGTTTTTGCAGCAGAGCTTACGTACCCTCAGAAAACCCCTCGCGTACCCCGGTTTGACTACCACTGCATTAGACAATACTATACGTTCAACCCTGTGCGGCGAGGAACAGTACTATAGCGCAATTGTTTCGCTAGGAGTCGGGCATTATGACACAGCCATGGACATTGTGACGGGTTTAAACAAGAGTCTTGAAAAGTCATATTTGACATACGATTTACTTTTTGAAGTCATAAACATAAACCCGCATGCATGCACATTGAAGCTAAAGTCAACGCTTGGTGGAAATATTAAAGATAAAGAGCTGTTCAAAATTGTGGCTGAGGGGCGATATAGCGCAGCTTTCCAAAGAGACACCTTTGACGAGGCACCGGATGACTTGTCCAGCTTAATGTATCAATTGAAGATGGAGAAAATGGCTGAAGACCCTGAGCCTCCAGACATGTGCTATGTTTATAGCAATATAGTGGAACACCAGTTTGTTGGGGATACCCAGGCCCGCCTGCTGCGCATTGCACACATCCCCAACCATAGAGGCCGGAGTTTGAGTATTACATATGACAGACCCCATTATGTGATTGTCTCAACTAACCTAATAACCAACATCTCAATATATAAATAAGAACGATAGAGGGTAAAAATTTCCCACTCGGTGACGGGAGCTTAACAGTGAAACTCCACTTTCTGCGCACTGAGTTATAATGGACAGAAAACCTCACGCTATCTATCGAGATGCACTGTACCAGCGTGGTAGCGGACTTGGCTCCATTTTTTCATCCATACTACGCACAGCTGTACCACTGCTGAAGAGGGGTGCCAGGTACCTTGGGAGGAAGGCGTTACAAACAGGTTTTAACGCGGCAGAGGAAATGCTCGCGGGAACTAAACCTAAAGAAGCTCTAAAAAAACATTTAAAACGTACACGGGATGAAATCATCAAAGATGCGAAGAGAAAAATGCGTGGCGGAGGAAAGAAGAGAATTGATAGGAAGAAGAAGGGAGTGCCAACACGTAGCGTAAAGAAGAAGAAGAGAACTGTTAGGAAGAAGGGGTCACGTGGTATTAAACGTAAAAGGGCGCCAAAAAATAAGTGTTCTAAGCGTATGAAACCTATGATCGATCATTTTTTAAATGATATAAACTGAGGACGCTACTCTCACGATTCATATATTGACTGCTACTAGTCGAGGGAGGTGGCACTGTTTCTAACTCAACATGACCCGTTTCATTCATCCTTGCAGTTCACAGTGCTGTAAATCGGAACTATCCCTCTTTGAGATGCCTCCAACTCAAGTTTCTATTGAGCACAGTGACTTTATTACAATTAACCAAAGGTGGGCAGTTGCGCCGCAAAAAGTTGCGGCGCAACATTTTTGGTTGCGCTTGCGCTTGCGGCACAACTTTTTGAAAAGGGTTGCGCTTGCGCGTGCGGCGCAACTATTTCAGCAGAGTTGCGGTTGCGGCTGCGGCGCTACAAAAATCGTTGCGCGTGCCCACCACTGGGATATACGTTAAATGCAAAGGTGGGCAGTTGCGCCGCAAAAAGTTGCGGCGCAACTTCCGGCGCAACATTTTTGGTTGCGCTTGCGCTTGCGGCGCAACTTTTTGAAAAGGGTTGCGCTTGCGCGTGCGGCGCAACTATTTCAGCAGAGTTGCGGTTGCGGTTGCGGCGCTACAAAAATCGTTGCGCGTGCCCACCACTGCAATTAACCCTTTAAACACGATTAGCTCACCCAGTGCCCCTATAGAATTCGTGATACCCAGTTCAGGCCCTTACTTTTTTGATCCGAGCTGTATGCACATGTATACTAAATTCGCGTAGCTCATTCTGACGGAACGGACTGTGATGATAATTATGTTGCATATCCCGAAACAAACTTTCTGCACACCATATTCAGCCAGTGTGACGTATATTTAAATCAGACTAACATCTCAGCAGGCACGGGGTACTATCACCTACGAGCATATCTGGAAAATGTCCTCAACTTTTCAAAAGAAGCGAAGGACACCTTTTTATCCGCCGAGGGGTATTACCACACTAAAGATGAGGGTAGTATAAAGGATAAATTTAAAAATTCTAAAAAAAAGATATATGAATGTTTTGGACGCCTGCACACGGACTTTACATTCCAGGAGAAGTTGCTTATGAACGGAGTAGATATGAAATTGAAGCTTACCCGCACGAGCCCTGAAATCTGTATAAATCTGGGCGCTGACCAAGAAGAAGGCGCTAAACCTGTTGTGATACACATCATGGAAGCATATTTGCGTATACGCCGAGTGAAATTAAGCTCCCCGAAGCAAATAGAAATTGAGAAAGAAGTTACACGCCACAGTGAAATATCCAATTAACAGGGTACAGATCAAACTGTACACGATTCCCACAGGATTGGCATCGAAGCAGCTAGAAAACATCGCTCTTGGCGTCCTACCTAAAAGGATATTAATAGGGATGCAAGACCACGCTTCGACGAATGGGGATAATAAAAAGAGTGCCTTGATATTTGAAAATTTTGAGCTAAAAATATTACTTTATATATCAATGGCATCGCACTGGGTGGGACTTTGAATATGGACTACTCGTCAGATGCCGTGTTTCCGCTCTGCGCGAGAGCATACAGCAGTTTAGAGCATAATACAGTTGCATGTCATGAACTTGGAATCGGCCTAACACAGAAATAATTTGTGGAACAGTTTAACATCTACTCATTTGACGTTACGCCTGACTTGACTGCCGGCGTAAACACCCATTTAAACCCGGAGCAGACCGGGGCGATTTCAGTGCGGTTGGATTTCGTCAATCCTACAAACGCGTTAGCGGCAAATTTCCATTCACAGCGACTGCAAGTACTTGACGGGGGTGCCATGCTATTAACTAATTGAAAAAAAAACCCCGAGCGCTTGGAAATTAATAAATTACAACGTAAGTCTACCGCGTGCTTATTTTGCCATCACCTGCGCATGCCCGCAAAATGTTCTTGAAATGCAGAAACAGGTTCTTGTAACACAAATTTATACTAAATGAATATAAACTTAATTAAGCTACCGACGAAAGATCTGTAAAAGAAAAAGTATTAATAAAACTTATCTGTCCGCTCTTCGACCGACTTTTTTCTTTCCTTTTCCCTTTTTCCCACGGTGGGTGACCACACCCTCCTTGATCCCCGTAGCAAGAGAAAATAAACCATATTAAACCTCGATTTCTAATAAATTTGAAAAACAAACAAGGCAAACAAGGTAATTCAACCTTATGAAACCTCGTTTTCTAATAGATTCGAAAAACAAACAGGCAAGTCACGTGCACTAGCCTTGGTTTAATTAAATAATCTAGTAATGAATAAAGTGAATAAATGAAATATATTCGTTAATGAATGATTAGTAACAAGAAGTAATTTAGTTAAAAATGCACCAAACACTATTTTTTAAAGACACTTCAACGACAACCACTTATTCATTTGGTAACACTGGACACTCGATAAAACACGTCTGTTCACAAGAAACGACTGATCACTTCTGAGGAAGTGATATATATATATATATATATATATATATATATATATATATATATATACACACACACACACAATATATATATATATATATATATAATATATATATATATATGTATATATACGTATATATATATATATATATACACACATATATATATATATATATATATATATATATATATATATATACACACACATATATATATATATACACACACACACATATATATATAACTTTACCTTACAACCTTACAAAGGTTTCGCGCGACGATTCCTCATTTCACGGAGGTCAAGCTTGTCGCCCCTCCTCTCGAGTTGGCCTGGTGAAGTAGTGAGTTGGTTTCTTATGCTCTCCACCTCACATAGCCAGGTACGCCTGGCTCATCGGGGGTTGTTCTGAGCCAGGCGTCTAGTCTTTTTTTGAAGATGTCCACTGCAACTCCCTTCGTGTTCCTTAGGTCTTTGGGCAACTGATTAAACAGTTTTGGTCCTCTCACCACAAAACTATTTTCTTTTAGGGTTAAGGATGTTCCCTGTCTCGCCTTCAATTTGGGAATACGACACAGTCTAACGTTTCTACTTTCCACCTTGTTCAGAGTAAGATTAGCGACTAGTTTCTCCATTATTTTCCAAGTGTAAATAATGGTGTATCTCTCTCTTCTCCTTTCCAGTGAATATAGGTTTAGTTCGCCTATCTTTCCCAGTAATTTAGTTCTTTGCACCGTTGATCTTGGCTGTGAAGCTTCTCTGGATCCCTTCCAGCTGTCTAATGTCTTCTTTTTTATATGGGGATGTTAGGACCGAGCAGTATTCCAATTTGGGTATGATCAGTGTTTTCAGTAGAGGAATCATTACAGTCCTATCCCTTCGTTTAAAGGTTCTCAATACCTGTCCCGTTATTCTCTTTGCTCTGTTTACTGCTATCTTATTTTGTGTTTCAAATTTCGCATCATCTGTCATTACAACCCCTAAATCTTTTGCTCTGGAATTTCTCTGAATTTCCTGTCCATTTGGAGTATAATATTCCATGGATTTTAGGTCTTCTCTTTTTTCGTACCGTAACAGCTGAAATTTCTCGGTGTTAAACTTCATATTGTTGTCTTCCTTCCACTTGTAGATTCTGTTTGTGTCGGTTTGTAGAGATCCTATATCTTCTGGGTTTCTTATTTTCCTGCTGATCTTTGTGTCATCCGCAAAGGATATTACTGTGATGTCTCTGGTAACGTCCTCATCTATGTCAGTTAGCATGATTATGAAGAGTAGTGGAGCTAATACTGTTTCTTGTGGTACTTAGCTGAGGACCTCTGATTCTGATGAGGATACTTCTTGTTCTGTAACGATTTGCCGCCGCTCACTAAGGAAATTATATATCCATTTCCCTACTTTTCCCGTTATTCCCATATATTTCAGTTTATGTATTATGATTCCATGGTCACGCTTGTCGAACGCTTTAGCAAAGTCTGTGTATAGTACATCATAGTTTTCATTACTTTCCAGTGCATCAATAATGTTGTTGTAGTGTTCCATTAGTTGTGATAGGCATGATCTGCCTGGCCGAAACCTGTGTTGGTTATCATTTAATTTTTTCTGAGTTTCCTAAGAGTCATAGATTTTCTGTCTAACTATTCTTTCAAATATTTTAATGAGATGAGATGTAAGTGACACTGGCCTATAGTTTTTGGCTCCGGATCGATCTCTCCTTTATATATTGGGACTATGTTCGCGCTCTTCAAGGTGCCTGGTATTTCTCCCGTCTCTAGTGATCGTCTCCATATCCAATATAGGGGCTCAGCGATTGCATTCTTGTAGTTTTTGATCAGTTTGACATTCCATTTATCCGGTCCTGCCGTTCAGTGTGTTTTTAGTTCCCCTATGGCTTGTGTAATATCATCCGTCGTAAAGTCGAAATCTGTTATACTTTCCCCTTGTGGTTCTTCTTCAAAGAACGCCTTTCTATCGCCTGGCAATTTGTCACTTTTTGGGATACTGAAAACTGATTCATACTGAGCCCTTAATATTTCAGGTACTTCTGTTAGATCATCAGATAAAGCACTGTTCTCGTTTTTTAAAGGTCCGATAGTCACATAGTTTTTCGACTTTCTTTTTGCGAAATTATAGAAGTACTTTGAGTTAGCCTTTATCGCTTCTATAGCGTCGTCTTCTTTCTTTGCATGCTTCTCGATTAGTTCCTATATGACGACATCGATGCTTTGCAGTTTATCATTTATATTTTTCCGATTTTGTTATCTTTACAGTTACTTAATTTTGCAGTCACTCTTTTTCTCTTTCGAAACAATGCCCTCTTCTGTCTCTCGAACCTGCTTCTCTTTCCTCTTTGCTGTATTTTTGGGACATGTTTTTTTCCACGATTTTTAACGTCTTCTCCTCTAACGTCATTAGCATCTCCCCCGTTGTCTTGGCCTCGAAAATGGTTTTCCAATCTATTACTTCCATGCTGGATGTCACAGCTTCCCAGTTTATAACTTTGGAGTAAAAATTAAAAAATTCGAATTTGCTTCTTTCTGTTGTGCGTGTTCTTTCCTTTCCTGTTGCCTTTATATTAGTTGTTATTTCAATGATGTTGTGGTCCGATATCATAGTTGGGGATATTTCTACATTATCAATTTGATTACTGTTGTTTGTGAATACCAAATCTAGGCAGTTATTTTTTCTTGTGTTTTCTGTTATTTCTTGCGTTAACATAAATTCATCAGCTAGAGCTAGTAGCATTTTTACCTGCTCCTGGTCTTCTCGTGTGCCCCACTTGTCCTGGCGTATACATATATTTTTCCTTATCCTTTTATATTCCATGAATGGGAAATTAAAATCACCACAAAGAAAAACATTTGGGGTTGGAGAGAGTAGATCTTTTACCCAGTTTCTCACCTCTGCAATGGAATCTGAAATTTTTGAGGTTGGCGTGTTTGGGGGTCTGTAATTTACAATTAGTACCATAATTTAATTATATATATATATATATATATATATATATATATATGGGTGTGTATATAATATATATATATATATATATATATATATATATATATATATACGTGTACTGTATATATATATATAATATATTATATATATATATATATATATATATGATACACACAGACCGTGCATGGAACAAGGAACTCTTCTGGGATAATTAAATCCACCATAGTCCGAATAAGTAATGGTAAAGGACAAATACCATAGTTTTTCTTTTTCATGATGCTAGCCCGACGTGGGCAACGGTTCACTCGCAAAGAGGTCCCATAAATATAGCTTCCCTCACCAGCTATCTGCAAAACAGACAGGATCCAGCTTTGGGACATGGATCTAGGGTTTAAAGCAGCCTAGCCCTGCTACATTTAGAACCTCAATATAAGCAAAAGACTCGCTGCCTTCACGTCAGATTGAATACATCAAAGAAAAAGGGGTAACTATTATATTTTTAGCCAAAAACCAAAACTTAAACCTCAACTGGCATAATTGAGCGTCCACTTTTCAAGGCACATAACATGTCCGTTTCAAGATGGGAATGAACTCAGAATGGTCCCCTAAGTTTTTTATGATACACACAGACCGTGCATGGAACAAGGAACTCTTCTGGGATAAATAAATCCACTATAGTCCGAATAAGTAATGGTAAATGACAAATACCATAGTTTTTCTTTTTCATGATCCTAGCCCGACGTGGGCAACGGGTCACTTGCAAAGAGGTCCCATAAATATAGCTTCCCTCACCAGCTATCTGCAAAGCAGACAGGATCCCTAGATCCATGTCCCAAAGCTGGATCCTGTCTGCTTTGCAGATAGCTGGTGAGGGAAGCTATATTTATGGGACTTCTTTGCGAGTGACCCGTTGCCCACGTCGGGCTAGCATCATGAAAAAGAAAAACTATGGTATTTGTCATTTACCATTACTTATTCGGACTATAGTGGATTTAATTATCCCAGAAGAGTTCCTTGTTCCATGCACGGTCTGTGTGTATCATAAAAAAACTCAGGGGACCATTCTGAGTTCATTCCCATCTTGAAACGGACATGTTATGTGCCTTGAAAAGTGGACGCTGAATTCTGCCAGTTGAGGTTTAAGTTTTGGTTTTTGGCTAAAAATATAATAGTTACCCCTTTTTCTTTGATGTATTCAATCTGACGTGAAGGCAGCGCGTCTTTTGCTTATATTGAGGTTCTAAATGTAGCAGGGCTAGGCTGCTTTAAACCCTAGATCCATGTCCCAAAGCTGGATCCTGTCTGCTTTGCAGATAGCTGGTGAGGGAAGCTATATTTATGGGACCTCTTTGCGAGTGACCCGTTGCCCACGTCGGGCTAGCATCATGAAAAAGAAAAACTATGGTATTTGTCATTTACCATTACTTATTCGGACTATGGTGGATTTAATTATCCCAGAAGAGTTCCTTGTTCCATGCACGGTCTGTGTGTATCATAAAAAACTCAGGGGACCATTCTGAGTTCATTCCCATATATATATGCAGATATACTGACAGTTTTCAAAATTAAGATTAGCTGGATGTGCTACGCATCATCTGCCAGCACCGAGTAACGAGCTCGGTTGTTAACACATACATCCATATACAGTATACCTTTGGTTAGCTTCCGCCCGAATTGTTTATTCTGACGAAGGTCAAGCTTTTCACTCCACCTTAGACCTACAGTTTAACGTGGAATCCGAACCACGCCCCATAAGCAGCCCAGCGTCTTAACCAGTAGGCCACCTAGGGTACCCATTTATCTACCAACCACTGTCTTTATTGCGTGGTAGGATGAACAGCTGGGTTTTGCTGCGCGCCGGCTGCCGTCGGGTCTCGAACCCGGGGCCGGTGGATTCGTAGTCAGCGACACTAACCACTACACCACCGAGGCGCATATATATATATATATATATATATATATATATATATATATAGGCCGGCCTTCTGCTTAAATCACAAACTAGTTTTTCAAAACGTATTTATTATGGCTTTTCATAAATTAACTAACACTGGCACTGAATGAAACGATATATATATATATGTACATAGCCTCGCCTTCCGTTTAAATCACAAACTAGTTTTCCAAACCGCATTTATTATGGCTTTTAGAAATTATTTAACACCGGCACTGAATGAAACGATGTATATAGCTCGAATCACATTAAATTAATAACTTACATCTCGAAGGTAGAGGCTTCTGTTGGTTCAAACAGAGGATCATTGCAGATATCATTAACGTTTTGTGTGGAGAGAAGATCATTCCGGTGAGCCGCTCCGAAAATTACGAGCGCTGCATCTGCACAGAGGTCTCGTCTTCAAACAACTGCGGGGAGCAGTAAAGCTGTTGTGATTGACTCATGACGATGTATTTCTGTAGTACTCGTTCATAAATACAGCTGTTTTGGAAGCCCGATGAAAATGCCCCCTTTTATATAAACTATCCTAATTGTAAACACCCACAATAGCCGAATCACGAGTTTTCTATTTGCCGTCGGTGAAATTTGTGTGTGGCATAACGTGTAAGTTCTACTACCCAACAACCAGAGTTCTTGGGGCCGTTCTCGGGATCCGCCCACTGTACTGTAATTCGCCAATCCGTGAATTCTGGGGCGTGTCAAATATATCTTATCCATTCCATAGATTTCTTCCAGAATCGTAGAGAGAAAGAGAGATACAAGGAGTTACAAGGAAAAGAAGTACCTCAAAAGACCTTGCGGCCCATACCGAGGAGGTACCAATGGCACCGGATGCCAGGGAAGATTTTCTGCACCCTCAAATAGTGTGCAACATTTGGTCTAACCTTTTCCTGAAATGATCCACAGAGGAACTGTTCACAACTTCTGAAGGTAACCTGTTCCATGTGTCACAGATCTTATAAGTAAAGTAATTCCCACACACACTCGTCCTAAAAATGTTTCAAATCCAACTTCCAACCATTGTTGCGAGTTGGGTTATCATTTAAACTAAACATGTTTCTAAAATCGACATCGTTGAACCCTCGTAACAGCTTGAAAACCTCAATGAGTTGATCGCGCAGCCTCCGAGTTTCCAGCGAAAACAAGTTCAGGGCGCGTAAGCGTCGATTGTAGCCCATATGCCTAACGGAAGGGATTAACTTTGTGGCCCTCGCCTGCACTCGCTCCAGCCTTTCAATATCTTTCCTGACGGTGGGCGACCAGAACTGCACAGCATACTCCAGGTCCGAACCAGGGAATTGTACAGCGAGAGCACAATCTCCTTGTTCCGAAACTGAAATTGCCTCCTGATATAACCCAACAACTTCTGGGCTTTCTTTTCCACCTCTCCGCACTGTTTGGTAAACTTAAGGTCGCTGCTAATTAGCACACCCAAGTCCTTTTCCAAATCAGTCACCTCGATATTACTCCCCAACAGTGAGTAGTCCGATTTGGGATTGGTGTAGCCAATGTGCATCACCTTGCACTTACCCAAGTTAAACGTCATTTGCCATTTTTCGGACCACTCTCCTATCCTACGTAGGTCCGCACGCAGTTGCTAGATCGCTTCGGGCGTCCCAACATTGGCCCCAAGCTTGGTGTCATCAGTGAATTTGGCGATCCGACTGACGATGCCACCGTCGATATCATTTATGTAAATGATAAAAAACAGTAGCTCCAAAACGGAACCCTGAGGAACCCCACTAGTGACAGAGGCCCAACCCGAACAAGCCCCTTTAATTACAACAGTCTGCCGCTTATTCTTCGCCAGTTTTCAATCCCCCGACCTACTTCCCTACCGATACCCAGCACGCGCAGTTTGGCCATTAGCCGGCGGTGAGGTACCTTATCAAAGGCTTTCTTAAAGTCGAGATAAAGTATATCAATCGCCTACTCTTATCATACTCACTCAGCATGACGTGGAAAAACTCGAGCAAGTTCGTGAGACACGACCTATGCCGTCTAAACTCATGTTGGGAGTCCCCAACCAGCTTGTAGGAATCCAAATGGTCAACGATCCTATCGCTATTATCCCCTCTAATAATTTACCTACAACTGAAGTGAGACTAATGGGACGATAGTTCCCTGGACTTTCGTGATCCCCTTTCTTAAAGATAAGGGTCACATTGGCTTCCCTCCAGTCACCAGGCACCTAGCCCTTCTCCAACGATTTGTTGAAGACTGTAGCCAGGTGGGGAGCCACCTGGTCGCGCACCTCCCGCAACACTCTGGGAGGAACTGGTCTGGCCCAGGAGCCTTAAACGCGCTCAGTTTGTCTATTCTATCGGCAACGATTGTCGTGGTACACCGAACACTATCCAGGCCAGCACCTTCGTGCCTGACGCCTGGCTCGGGGATGACGCGGGTGTCCTCCCTGGTGAACACTCCCGCAAAGTACTCATTAAGCACATTAGCGATGTCCGCGTCGGAGGTCCGCAGAACCCCGCTTCTAATGGGCTTTCTACTATTAACATAACTGAAGAACTCCTTAGGGTTTCCCTTGCAGAGGCTTGCCACCCGTAGTTCTTCGTTCCGTTTCGCTAGCCTAACCTTCGCCTTCACTTCCCGACACAGGCGGACATACGCCTCAGTGTTCTCATGGGAACGATTGGCCTTCGCCCTCCTATACACTACTTTCCTATTTCGGATAGCCGAAGCGATGTCACGACTGAACCACTTAGGTTGCGTTGAAGCAAGGGTGACCGGTTTTGAGGGTATGACAGCAGACTGCAGCACCATAAACTCGTCCCGCAATGCACTCCACACTCCCTCAACATCGACGCGGACCTCTAACCCCATCTCACCTCCGCTATCCCGGAGGCTAACAAAGTCCGGCCGTCGTAGATCGAGCTTACTGCCTCTCGAGTTACTACGCTTCACCCGAGGGACGCACACACGGAACCTAATCAGACCGTGATCACTCCTCCCCAACGATTCGTCAACGGTGAGGCCAGTGACGAGGTTGTCTTCGGTCGTGAATACTAAGTCTAAAACGCTTTCGCCTCGTGTAGGCTCATTGACCCACTGAGTGAGGAAGTTCTCATCAGCAAAGTCAACTAGCCTCCTCCCTTCAGCATCAGCATCAGCATCAGCCGCGACAGTTGAAGTCTCCTAAAACTACACACACCCTATCCCCCAGCAGGGTACGGAGTTCGGTGTACAGGGCTGTATCCTCCTCGAGGAGGAGATGCGGAGGTCTATACACCAAGATTAACCTATAGTTCGTCCTTCCCACGTTCAGATCGACACAAAGCTGTTCCCGTTCCGATCGGAACTGACAGTCAACCGGACTCAACGTGTTCCTCACGTATATTAGTACCCCCCCTACTCCCCACGGGTGCGGTCTTTGCGAAACATTCTATACCCTGGAATTTCGAACTCCCCAACGTAGTCCCTACGATCAGTATGAATCCAGAACTCGGTGATAGCAACGATATCCTGGTATTCTGATGCTAAGAGCGCTCGTAGCTCGCAAATGTGGGAAGAGAAATTTGAACGTATAATAAACGTCCATTTATTACCTTACCTGCGCTAATATATATATACAGGGCGTCCCAAAAAAATGTATACACACTTTAACAGCTGATAGCTCAATTGGTTTCTTTCTTTCCAAGTTAAACCCATTAGAATTAATAATGGCAGTCAGACTAAGCTTTGAACAAAGGAAATTCATTCTAAAATGCTACTGGAAGTGTGAAAACGCAGTTGAAGTGCAAAGACAGTTTAGGAGGGAGTTTCAAACAGATCCACCAACGCGACTTACCATCACTCGAATTAGAGATAAGTTTGAAGCCGATGGAACTGTTCAGAATGTCCACAAGAAGCGTTCCGGAAGACCACGGACATCGACAAGCCCCACAAAGCAAGAAAGAGTACTGGAAACGTATCACCAAAGTCCAAGAAAATCTGTGCGGCAAGCGAGTCGTGAGGTAGGAATTTCAGAATCGTCTGTCCAACGCATTTTGAAGCGCTGTCAATGGAAAAGTTACATTCCAAGATTAGTCCATGCTATTAATGAAGATGATCCGGACCGAAGAGTGGAGTATTGCGAGTGGTACTTGGCACGATGTGGATGTGGATTGGACGAAGGGGTTTCGTAGAATACCCTCCGCGTTCACCAGACCTCACACCACTAGACTTTTTTTTATGGGGATACTTAAAAGACAAAGTCTACGCTATAAAACCTGCAACAGTCGCTGAATTGAGAGCAGCCATTGAACGAGAATGCACACAAATACCAAACGAAATGTTTCGTGATGTTTGTGATTCCATTGCTTCGCGTTATCAGCAGTGCCTGGACCAGAACGGACGTCAGTTTGAAAACAGGCGTTGACAAAACAATTAAATGATGTCTGTAGATTCTATTACATTTTGAAAATGAAATGTATTTTAATAAACACTGCCTTTATAATTATTTAAAGTGTGTATACATTTTTTTGGGACGCCCTGTATATATATATATATATATATATATATATATATATATATATATATATATATATATATATATGAAGGATTACATTCACCCTAAAACTGGAAAATAATTTTTAATAAATTATCTGGCCGAGACGGGAAGATCGGCCGTACCATAAACCTCTGTTTTATTATTTTACCTGTGATATATATATATATATTATAATATTATATATATAGTTACGATAGAATTGTTCTTCGGGAATCTTATCCTCAATAAGAATATGAAAACAAGAGATACGACTCTCAACATTTATTGGCCAAACGTTTCGGTCCACTCAGGGGCCATCTTCAGTGACTAAATAGAAGCATCTAAAAAACAATCATATAACTAAAGTAAATACAAATGTCATAAATATACTGTACAATAATAAAATCTAATACAAAAAGTTAAAAAAAAAAACGAGAAAAAAAAAATCTAGATTATAAGACAAAATAAAATAAAATGAAAATAAAACGCAACAAACGAAAATTTCAAAATAAAAAAATTTAAAAATTTTAAAAAATTTTAAAATGTTAAAATTTTTTAAAAAAGGACTGACCTGGATGGTAAAAGTTACAAATGACAAGTGGAGAGAAAGGATAGAAGAAAAAACTTAAGTTAGTGCGTAAGTTGCGTTAAAAAGGTGTTGGTTGTTTATGGCCTTCCTAAGACCCATAAACCTGGAGTTCCGCTTCGTCCCATTCTAGCAGCCATAAACACTCCAAGTTATAACCTCGCAAAATTTTTGGTCCCAATCATAGACCCTCTCACACGTAGTCATTTCACTTTGCGGGATTCATTTGAGTTTGTTGATTGTGTCACCAAGTTGAAGTTTGAAGATTGTTTCATGGCTTCTTTTGATGTTCAGTCTTTGTTTACCAATGTACCTGTTTTAGAAACTTGTGATATTATTATAAATGCTTTGTTTGGTTCTACTAATGACATTTTGGGATTAAGCAGACAATCGTTTTCAAAACTTTTAAAGTTATTAGTCCAGGATACCATATTCTTTTTTAATAAGGAACTTTCCCACCAGCACGAGGGAATGGCAATGGGTTCGCCCCTTGGTCCGTCTTTTGCTAACAGTTTTCTTAGTTTTCACGAGGAAAAGTGGCTGAGGGATTGTCCGCTTGATTTTAAACCTATTTTATTTAAACGTTATGTAGATGATTGTTTTGTCATTTTTAAGCATAAAGATCATGCCACCTTTATTTTTAAATTACACTAATACTAAGCATCCTAATATTAAATTCTCTATGGAAGTAGAACAATACAATAAAATTTCGTTTCTTGATGTTACCATAAATAAACATACAGTAGTACAGGCTTCTCAACACAAGTATATAGAAAAGCAACTACTACCCAACTCGGTACTCACTTTTTTCAGCAATATTCCACTTAGTTTTAAGCTGGCTAGTATTAAGAGTCATATTTTTAGAGCCTATCACCTTTGTTCAAGTTGGTCTTTATTTGATTTAGAAAGTCAGTATCTTAAGAGATTTTTTAACTATAATTTTTATTGTACTTTGACTATTGAGACTTTAATTTCTAAATTTTTAAATAACCTATATTCACCCAAAATAATTCAATCCACGGTTCCGAAACAGGTTTATCTTAAGCTTCCTTTTTTAGACCAACTAACTTTTCAACTTAATAAAGATGTCCACTCTATTTTGGACAGACACTTCCCTCAATGCGACTTTATTAATTCTAATTTTAATTCTCTGCAATCCATTTTTCGCCATAAAGATCACCTCCCCGTACTTTTGAGATCCTTTGTTATTTATTTATATACATGTGCGACCTGCCAAAGTCGTTATGTGGGGCACACTGCCCTACAGTTAAAACTTAAGATTTCGAAGCATTTGGGTTTTTCTTATCGAACTTCTCGCCCTCTTTCCACTCCTAAATCCTCTGCTATTCGGCATCATTCAGAGACCCATGACCACCCGTGCCCCCAGAACTCCTTTGCGATTTTGTCGTCTGCTTCTAATTCGTTTGATCTTAAAATTTTAGAATCCCTTTTTATCAAGAAATTAAATCCAGAATAAAACGACAGCCTTTCCTCGATAAAATTACATACTTCCTTACCAACCAACACCTTTTTAACGCAACTTACGCACTACTTAAGTTTTTTCTTCTATCCTTTCTCTCCACTTGTCATTTGTAACTTTTACCATCCAGGTCAGTCCTTTTTTAAAACTTTTTTAAAATTTTAAAATTGTTTAAACTTTTTAAATTTTTTAATTTTGAAATTTTGGTTTGTTCTGCTTTATTTTTACTTTCTTTTATTTTGTCTTATAATCTAGATATTTTTTTTCTCAAGTTTTTTTTTAAACTTTTTGTATTAGATTTTATTATTGTGCAGTATATTTATGACATTTGTATTTACTTTAGTTATATGATTGTTTTTTAGATGCTTCTATTTAGTCACTGAAGATGGCCCCTGAGTGGACCGAAACGTTTGGCCAATAAATGTTGAGAGTCGTATCTCTTGTTTTCATATATATATGAAAGATTTAGAGGCTTTTACATTCACGTAAAATAATTTTAAAATATCATAGTTAACAGAGATGGGATGGGCGGTGACGCATTCGCCATCAAAGTTTATGGTGTCAAAGTTTATTACCTGTGATAATATATATATATATATATATATATATGTGTGTGTGTGTGTGTCTGTGTGTGTGTGTGTGTGTGTACATCTTGTGTTGGTTTTAAAATAAATAAAACCCAATCATCAAAAGCTTCATAAAATTCTTAATAAAAATTGAACTTTAAATTGGGGCAATTTATTCTAGTTTAAATTAGAATACATTATTATTATTATTATTATTACTGATCCATAATTTGAAACATGTGCTAGCTGCAATATATACAATAAAGTAAATTATTAATTGATAATTATTGAAGATTCTCTTTCTCGTAATAATAGGAGAATCTATGTACGTTTGTGTGCGCTTCTTGGATGTTCAAACGTTGTGTGTAAGCGGGTGATGACGGAGGGAGTTGGCGACCTATGAACGTACATATAGTTGTGTGTGTAATAATAGGAGAATCTATGTGCGTTTGTGTGCGCTTCTTGGGTGTTCAGGCGATGTATACACTGTGCCAACTGGCTGATAATGCTTGGAGGCACTGGCTTCTACGCCAACTGGCGGATTTCGAGTTCTAAGTCAAGTGTTGCTACCATGACCAGTCATTGAGTTTCCGTCTTTTGTGGAAGATGGATGGTGTCTTCCTCTCTCTCCTCCTCCTCTCTCTCTTAGGTTAGGTATACCCCTTTGGTGGGTGAGGCCGTCCCACCTTCTGCCCCAAAGAGGTCAGGTGGACTCCCCCAGCTTGCTGGGGCAGTTTCCCCAACTTTTTTTTTGGCACCCTGGGTTTGGCACTGGCGGGTCTTGCAACAAGGTGGGTGGCACTGGGGTTGGCAGTGGCACTCATTGCAACATTTGCAATTGCATTACACTCTAACCTTTTGTGATCATACTACTGTGTCTTTGTAGACCATGTCACACCAGATAATGGAACTGCTCGCTGGATAGCAGAAGTGTTGATAACTATTATTACAGACTCGAACAGCACATATAATATCAAAGCTTTACTGTGTGATGGTACTCCTGTAAATACAGGAAAAATTGGTGGAGCCATAAAACTGGTTGAAATTCATCTTAACAGACCAGTGCAGTGGTTGGTGTGCCTCTTGCATTTGAATGAGCTGCCTTTTATGCACGTCTACAAAGCCATTGATGGTAAAACAACAGGTGCAAATACTTTTGTGGATTCACTTGGGAATAAACTGAAAACAGATTTAACCAAATTGGAGGTAGTCAAATATTATCGCGTAAAGGGAAACATTAAAGAAATTCCAGCAAATGTTGTGAAGGAGCTAAACAGTGATTAAAGATATCTTTATGATATGTGTCTGGCAGTGCAAACTGGAGACACTTCTCAAGATCTGTCCACTCGATCTCCAGGTACCCTTCACCATGCTCGCTGGCTAACTCTAGCCAACAGGGTCCTTCGATTATGTATCTCAACACTAAATCCCGATAAAAACCTTCAAGATATAGTCAAGTTTATTATGTAGTTCTATGCTCCAGGGTGGTTTTGGATAAAATCTCATCCTAATGCAACTGATGGTGCATATAACTTTTGGCATTTAATGTGCTTGCTTCGAAATTTAGATGAACAACATAGATCAATTATAGAACCAGTATTAAAGAATAACGCCTACTTTGCCCAATCAGAAAATATACTCATATCAATGGTAACTGACAAGAGACTAGAAATTAGGGAGCAAGCTATTCAGAAAATCATCCTTTCACGAACAGGATTTTCAGGTACCAGAAACTTTGAGTTGCCTCGAACCCTGAATTTCCAATCTACTAACTACACCGAGATGATCGATTGGCAAAAAGAGATCATTACTCCTCCACCGCCGCTAAATAATTTTAGCGACGATGAGCTACTACAAGCTCGATGTAAGCCACTGTAGATAGCTTCTTTTCCATGGCCACAGTCAAAGTGTGGAAAAGGCAGTGAACCTAGTAACAAAGTCATGTCAGGAAAGAATAGGATATGACAACCGTCAAAAGTTTATCTTAAACTCATTAGAATCAAGGCTAAAACTGCCCAAGTTTGAATTGAAGGCCCAATGGAATGAGTAAGAAACATATGAAATAAAATTTCCTAATGATATTGAAAATTTCTTCCCTTTTGATGTGATAAGGAACAACGAAAAAGTTAATTGAATTTTAGCACATTATGGTTCTAATTTTTTCTTCTGAATATATTGCTGTACTTAATTAATTTTCCTAATACTGTACATTATTAACTAAAATATTATACGTTAATAAAGATTTATGTCATCAAAAAACCTGAATGTAGAGTAAGTCTCGTATAAATTGAATATTCTTCAATATAAGTCAAAAAGTGAAAAATTGTGCCAGGTGTAGGAGGCTTTAAACAGCGAAAATAATTTATGAGGGGGTTCCTGTGTTCCATTCAAACCCCTCACAATATGTACCTTTTCAATATAAAATTTCGACCCGGCCTAATATATATATATATATATATATATATATATATATATATGTGGGATGAATTTCACAATAAAACACGTGAAATAAATGAATGCTGCAAACCCACAAGGAAAAAGAAAAACGATTCCAAGGCCTTTCGTGTATTCAAAGCTACACCTCGTCAGGGAATTGTTATATATTGTTATATGAAAATACTACATTAATATCCAAAAGTTTAAGTACATTAGCAATGCCTAAAAAGCCCGGGAAAAATGGAAGTACTAAAATATTTTTTTTGACAAAGTACGAGTGTTATTATTCACACGATAGAAAGTTCGTTTTGCCTTGTTGAGACAAGATTCCATAAGCGCAGATGGATAACACAGATCACTTCCAATACCGTTGATTTTTTCTAATTCGGCATCGATGTATTCCGGACTGGCGATCCTAAGGGCGCGGAGAAACATTGAAGAAAAAATGGCCTTCTTAGTGGGGGTGCCATGTCCCGAGTAAAAGTGTACGTAGGACAAATTGTTTGTTTTTTTCCGATATATACTAAACTTAAAACCTGGGCTTTCCCTATGTACACGCACATCCAAAAACAGGATTGAGTTGTCTTGTTCCACTTCTAAAGTAAACTTAATGGAGGGGACTTGATCATTTAACTGAAGGAGGAAGTTATCCAGGTCACGATTCATGGGCCAGATACACAAAATATCGTCGACGTACCGCAACCAAGGGATGCCAACCCCCAGGATTCTCGGAATGTAAGTAATTTCGAAAAACTCCATATAAATATTGGAGAGGAGGGGCGACAAGGGGTTGCCCATGGCCATCCCAAAAACTTGTTGATAACACTGGTCAACACTCATTTTATTGCCAATCATATTAGAGTGATTTTGTGGGTAACTTTGTGGTGCTGATTCCGATATGACATCGGTTTTGCTAGATTATTGCTCTAATTATGAGATAATTGGTACCCCATTGAAACACGTAACAAAAAAAATTTAATGTTAGCAGGCGAGCCTACTTACAAATCGCATTGAAATTGTCTCAAATCATACAAAAGTAAACACATGAAATACATAATGGCATTTTATTCGGTCTCACCATCTAGAATGTTCCGGTAGTTTCCCATATGCACGCGTTATGGTTACGTTTCCTATTAATTGAGGGTATTCATTATCTCAAGAACTAGAGCCAAATCGGAAAAACTACTTTCATTTTGGAATTCAGCAACCCCAAAATACCCTAAATTCGTACGAATTTCCTTGGCAACGAAAAAAAAAAGTTTTTTTGTTGACCTGTGTAATACTCGTTATTGAAAGTAAATTTACAGTCTTTGATGCAAAGCTTAATAAGTTCCAAAACAATGTGTAAAGGTAGTGGCAGGTCATATTTATGTAATTCTTGGGAGAGAAAGTCAAGCATATCGTCAATCGGCACTTTTGTAAACAATGAACAAACGTCAAAACTGATCAATCTATCGTTAGTAAGATCCATGGAATTTTTTACATGTGAATCAGAGATAGTTCCGAGAATGGGGGACAAGACTTTGACAAGCCATTTGGAGAGTTTATAAGTAATAGAGCCCACCGAGCTAATAATAGGGCGCATAGGGTTGCCAGGTTTGTGGGTTTTAATAAGACCGTAAAGGTAGGGCAGAGAAGGTGAAGTGGACATGAAAAGCGGAATTAAGTCCTTATGATCTTTGAGAATGGGTTTCAAGCCACTATTAAATAATTTGATGACGTCATCCTGCGGGTTCTTCCTAAGTTTGCTGTATGTGGCGGGGTCCTGGAGAAGCTTTTTCATCTTTCTGATGTAGTCCACTTTGTCCATAATAACTATGGTGTTAGCCTTGTCTGCTTTAGTAATATGGAGCTCCCCATCTTTTTTTAATTGTGAGAGGCTATTGCGAAAACGTTTAGGAAAGTTATCTTCGTAACTACTATTCGCCGCACTATAAACAAGGCCTTTAACTATGTTAAACAAATACTGAGGGAGATTACACTGTTTTTCAAAACAAGCGAGACTGTAACAAATTTGTAAAGCCGAAGGTTTTTTAACAATAAAAAAGGACATACCATATCCAAGTGCACTTTTTGCATCGTCACTAATGTTTTTCGAAGAAAGGTTCAAAACACACTTTGAGCTTGCTTTTTTACTCCACTGACTATTTCGAATGAGACTTTTAATTTTTCGATCCAAAATGTTACGAAGTGAAGAAGTTCTCCGACGCAACTCGTTGTAAATTTCATCAAACAAAGGTTGGATCCACGGTTGGGGAACAACAGTTACAAAATTACGTTTGGCAATACTTAAATTTTTGAAGGCGGACCACTTATTTTGTCTGCTGACTTCAATATGTTTCTTTAAAATTAATCTGCTGAAGTTGTTGAACGGATGGTCGTCAATTTGTCTGAGGCGAATCGGAAGGAGGGATTTGGGAAGAACTTGCTCCTCTAGACAATTAGTAAGAAACTTTCGTCGGATACGAATTGCATGCCCCTTCATTAATGTAGAAGAAAACACGGACACAAACGGAGATAAGAGAGGGAACAGCAAGCCGAAGGAACGCGTGGTGTTCATTATATGAAAATTATTTCACGAAAGTAACACGTGAAAAATATTTATGATGAATAAAACCACGAAGGAAAGGAAACACAGAATGGTGCTCAAGCGCTTTCGTCTAATGACATCCTCAGGAACACAGAAGTACATAAAGAGTTACAGCCTATATATAGGTTACAGAAAAAAAAAAAAATATATATACTGTATATATATATATATATATATATATATATATATATATATATATACAATAAACGGAGAAATAAAAAAAAAACAAATAAAAAAAATTTTAAAAAAAAAAAAACACATTAAAAATAAGGATTGTGGGAGGAGCATACAAATTTGTAAGGAAAAACTATCGATTTTTAGCACAAGATCAAATGAATTGTTTCCAACCAAAAACTACCGATTTTTAGCACAAGATCAAATGAATTGTTTCCAACCAATATTATAAAAAAAAAAAATACAAATTTATACTAGAAATCTGCCCGGGTTTTAGCACTCTACCCTTCTTGTTTAAGGTTCGATGTATATAAAAATAAATTGAAAAATAAAAGTTATTAGAGTAGCATACAGGTTTACCAAAGATTTAGCGTTCTACCCTTCTTATCTAAATCTGTTCTGAAGGAATTCAAAACAACAGGATCGAGTTGAAAAAGACCTTTGCTCATGTTGAAGTTATTTGTAAGTTGGATAATGGCAGACTCAAGAATATTTCTATTAACAATGTTGTTAGAGTGAAATAAAACTGAAGCATTATTCCAATCAATACAGTGGGATAACTCTGACAAATGGACAAAAAGGGCACTGGACGACTGTCCTGTTCTACCGGAATATTGGTGCTGTTTTATACGTGTGTGCAAATCCTTTCCCATCTGACCTATGTAAAAGGAATCACATTGTTTACAACCAATTTTATAGATAATGCCTGAATTATTGGTAGGGCTATTTTTTACTATGATATTTTTCACAATATTGTTATATGAAAATACTACATTAATATCCAAAAGTTTAAGTACATTAGCAATGCCTAAAAAGCCCGGGATAAATGGAAGTACTAAAATATTTTTTTTGACAAAGTACGAGTGTTATTATTCACACGATAGAAAGTTCCATTTTGCCTTGTTGAGACAAGATTCCATAAACGCAGATGGATAGCACAGATCACTTCCAATACCGTTGATTTTTTCTAATTCGGCATCGATGTATTCCGAACTGGCGATCCTAAGGGCGCGGAGAAACATTGAAGAAAAAATGGCCTTCTTAGTGGGGGTGTCATGTCCCGAGTAAAAGTGTACGTAGGACAAATTGTTTGTTTTTTTCGTTCAACAACTTCAGCAGATTAATTTTAAAGAAACATATTGAAGTCACCAGACAAAATGAGTGGTTCGCCTTCAAAAATTTAAGCATTGCCAAACGTAATTTTGTAACCATTATTCCCCAACCGTGGATCCAACCTTTGTTTGATAAAATTTACACCGAGCTGCGTCGGAGAACTTCTTCACTTCGTAACATTTTGGATCGAAAAATTAAGTCTCATTCGAAATAGTCAGTGGAGTAAAAAAGCAAGCTCAAAGTGTGTTTTGAACCTTTCTTCGAAAAACATTAGTGACGATGCAAAAAGTGCACTTGGATATGGTATGTCCTTTTTTATTGTTAAAAAACCTTCGGCTTTACAAATTTGTTACAGTCTCGCTTGTTTTGAAAAACAGTGTAATCTCCCTCAGTATTTGTTTAACATAGTTAAAGGCCTTGTTTATAGTGCGGCAAATAGTAGTTACGAAGATAACTTTCCTAAACGTTTTCGCAATAGCCTCTCACAATTAAAAAAAGATGGGGAGCTCCATATTACTAAAGTAGACAAGGCTAACACCATAGTTATTATGGACAAAGTGGACTACATCAGAAAGATGAAGGAGCTTCTCCAGGACCCCACCACATACAGCAAACTTAGGAAGAACCCGCAGGATGACGTCATCAAATCATTTAATAGTGGCTTGAAACCCATTCTCAAAGATCATAAGGACTTAATTCCGCTTTTCATGTCCACTTCACCTTCTCTGCCCTACCTTTACGGTCTTATTAAAACCCACAAACCTGGCAACCCTATGCGCCCTATTATTAGCTCGGTGGGCTCTATTACTTATAAACTCTCCAAATGGCTTGTCAAAGTCTTGTCCCCCATTCTCGTAACTATCTCTGATTCACATGTAAAAAATTCCATGGATCTTATTAACGATAGATTGATCAGTTTTGACGTTTGTTCATTGTTTACAAAAGTGCCGATTGACGATATGCTTGACTTTCTCTCCCAAGAATTACATAAGTATGACCTGCCACTACCTTTACACATTGTTTTGGAACTTATTAAGCTTTGCATCAAAGACTGTAAATTCACTTTCAATAACGAGTATTATCAACAAGTTTTTGGGATGGCCATGGGCAACCCCTTGTCGCCCCTCCTCTCCAATATTTATATGGAGTTTTTCGAAATTACTTACATTCCGAGAATCCTGGGGGTTGGCATCCCTTGGTTGCGGTACGTCGACGATATTTTGTGTATCTGGCCCATGAATCGTGACCTGGATAACTTCCTCCTTCAGTTAAATGATCAAGTCCCCTCCATTTAGTTTACTTTAGAAGTGAAACAAGACAACTCAATCCTGTTTTCGGATGTGCGTGTACAAAGGGAAAGCCCAGGTTTTAAGTTTAGTATCTATCGGAAAAAACAAACAATTTGTCCTACGTACACTTTTACTCGGGACATGACACCCCTACTAAGAAGGCCATTTTTTCTTCAATGTTTCTCCGCGCCCTTAGGATCGCCAGTCCGGAATACATCGATGCCGAATTAGAAAAAATCAACGGTATTGGAAGTGATCTGTGTTATCCATCTGCGTTTATGGAATCTTGT
This sequence comes from Bathynomus jamesi, assembly GCA_023014485.1. Classification (NCBI taxonomy): domain Eukaryota; kingdom Metazoa; phylum Arthropoda; class Malacostraca; order Isopoda; family Cirolanidae; genus Bathynomus; species Bathynomus jamesi. Next base: position 296,893 of record JAJOZX010001416.1, read on the forward strand.
CTCAACAAGGCAAAACGAACTTTCTATCGTGTGAATAATAACACTCGTACTTTGTCAAAAAAAATATTTTAGTACTTCCATTTTTCCCGGGCTTTTTAGGCATTGCTAATGTACTTAAACTTTTGGATATTAATGTAGTATTTTCATATAACAATATTGTGAAAAATATCATAGGAAAAAATAGCCCTACCAATAATTCAGGCATTATCTATAAAATTGGTTGTAAACAATGTGATTCCTTTTACATAGGTCAGATGGGAAAGGATTTGCACACACGTATAAAACAGCATCAATATTCCGTTAGAACAGGACAATCGTCCAGTGCCCTTTTTGTCCATTTGTCAGAATTATCCCACTCTATTGATTGGAATAATGCTTCAGTTTTATTTCACTCTTGCAACATTGTTAATAGAAATATTCTTGTGTCTGCCATTATCCAACTTACAAATAACTTCAACATAAGCAAAGGTCTTTTTCAACTCGATCCTGTTGTTTTGAATTCCTTCAGAAAAGATTTAGATAAGAAGGGTAGAACGCTAAATCTTTGGTAACCTTGTATGCTACTCGAATAACTTTTATTTTTCAATTTATTTTTATATACAGGGTGTCCCGTAAGTCTGGACCCATAGGGATTTATAATATATTTTTTTATTATGTTGCAGGTAAACCATGTCACTGAATAGAGAGGAGAGAGTTCAAGTTATTTTGCTGGTCGGGACCCTCAGTCACCGGGAAGTGGCCGAAGAATTCAACAATATGCATCCAGACCGCGCACCAATCACACACAGATGTGTTGGCAAGTTGATAGCCAAATTTAAGGAAACTGGATCCGTAGCTGACAAGCCTCGCAGAGGACCTTCAAGGACTGTTACGGAAGACGAAACCAGTACCAATGTGTTGGCTAGCTTCGCTGTCAGTCCCAAGAAGTCACTTCGACGCATGTCCAGCGAAACTGGGATCTCCAAGAGCAGCATCCACCGCATCTTGAAACTTCATCACTGGCATCCATACAAACTGCAACTCCATCAGCGTTTAAGTGAAGATGATCCTGATAGGCGAGTTCAGTTTGCGAATGGGCAGAAGAACAATGCGTGAGTGATGAGACGTTCCCATCAAAAATTCTGTTCTCTGATGAAGCGAACTTTTATGTTTCTGGGGAAGTCAACCGTCAGAACACTCGATACTGGTCACCAACAAATCCTCATTGGTTTGATCCTTCCAAGGAACAAGGTGCCCAACGCCTCATGGTTTGGTGTGGGATATGGAAAGACAGAATCGTTGGTCCCTTCTTCTTTGACGTGACGGTAACCGGTGACACGTACCTCAAGATGTTGCAGGAGGAAGCATTTCCAAGCATGTTGAACCCAGCAGGCGACTACCCGGAGTGGTTTCAGCAGGATGGCGCCCCTCCGCATTACGCCACGACGGTTAGAAATTACCTTACCACACAGTTTCCAGAACACTGGATTGGACGACGAGGACATGTTGAGTTTCCACCAAGGAGCCCTGATCTTACTCCGCTGGATTTTTATTTGTGGGGCCACTTGAAAGCCAAAGTGTACGAGGTCAAAATTCAGAACATTTTCCACCTTAAAGCACGCATTGTGGAGGCGTGTCAAGAAATTTCTGCGACTGTGATTCAGAAAGTGCTGTCGCAGTGGAGATTGCGTCTTGAACTATGTGTGCGACACAACGGCGGACACTTTGAACAGATTATGTAATAAATTTTTGGACTATTTTGTAATTTTATTAATTTTGCCCTATGGGTCCAGACTTACGGGACACCCTGTACATCGAACCTTAAACAAGAAGGGTAGAGTGCTAAAACCCGGGCAGATTTCCAGTATAAATTTGTATTTTTTTTATAACATTGGTTGGAAATAATTCATTTGATCTTGTGCTAAAAATCGGTAGTTTTTGGTTGGAAACAATTCATTTGATCTTGTGCTAAAAATCGATAGTTTTTCCTTACAAATTTGTATGCTCCTCCCACAATCCTTTAATTTTTAATTTTAATTTTTTATTTCTCCGTTTATTATATATATATATATATATATATTTTTTTTTTTCTGTAACCTATATATAGGCTGTAACTCTTTATGTACTTCAGTGTTCCTGAGGATGTCATTAGACGAAAGCGCTTGAGCACCATTCTGTTTCCTTTCCTTCGTGGTTTTATTCATATATATATATATATATATATATATATATATATATATATATATATATTATATATATATATGTGTGTAGTAATGTCTAATTAAGCATTAAAATGTTTTGTTTATAAGAATTTAATAATGTTTGTTTAATAAAGAAGATAATAATATTTAATAAGAAATGTAATTACATTAAAAAATGGTTTATTTAAAATGGTTTGTTTATGAAATACTAGTTGGCAACACTAAAAGTCGGCCCAAGCGGAGGCTGGGCAGAAATGCCTTGGAGTTGTCGGACGGGCGTTGGCCCAATAAGGTGCTTTTCGTATTTAGTATGGTTCGTTTATTTAAAAAATGAATTATGTCTCTCTCCGGCTAAAATGTTAATTCCCCCGTCGCATTACCCCGTTTATCTAAATTGTTTTGGTATAAATAAAAAGTCAGTAAAGTGTAATTAAGTGTATTATTAATCCCCCAGTCTCTTTTGCATTATTCGAAAGTGAAATGGTCTCCTCTTGGTCACGTCTACCCGTATTTATAAAGTACAGCGAAAACGAGTGTAAAGAGAATGATAAAAGATAAAAGGAAATTGAATAAAGAAAGAGCAAATAGTTAAAAAAGCAAATAAGAAAGTTTTAAGTTTAACCACGAAGTTTAACTACTAAATTTTGGTGGCAAGTGGTAGCCCTATTACATTCAAATACAGGCATTCCCACGTCTTCTGTAAGCGCCTTATGTTTCGGCTGTATTATATTGCTAACCATTTTATAGTATTTATAAAATTGATAGATGTTCTATTTCGATTATTTAAACAGTAAGATGCATTGTGTTAACCCAATTGGAAACAAATTTCGATTTCCATTCCTTAACAATTCATTGTAACTGTATTTCAAGATGGTGTCTCACTTTCGAAATCCTCATAGCGCCCCTTCCAAATTTCGCGGTCAAAATTTTTAGTAATTTTTTTTTCTTTTCTCGTTGGAGTCTAGACTGTTTTAAACCGTTTCAACTCAAAGCTTTATTTTCATTGAGTCGGACTCTGTCGCGACTTAGTTTGAGTCAGAAATTTAATTCGAGAGTCGTTTTTTCTTTTTTCTTCGCGTTCAATCCCTTCCTCAGTTCGTTTTCCTTAGATTTCGTTTCGTTCAGTCGGAGAGAGGGAGACAAAATTAAAATTGGGGTTTGCTGTCCGATGACTCATTTCTTTTTTCTTTCCTCTTCAATTTTTATTACTCTGTATACAGCCTGCCTATTTTGTGTTTAAAAATTGTTTTGTTTTTATGTTTTCGGCTTTGGAAAGGATTGTGATAAAGATAATAATAATAATTAGTAAATAAAATTCACACTTATATGAGAGTAAATTATAAAATTGTTACATGCAAATTAATACGGTTTGAAAGGTTGGTGCGTATATTGTAACGCATTTCTAGGTAATAAAAATATATATGTAATATATATATATATATACACACATGACCATCATATGTGTATACTTTTAAGGATCGCTTTGTAGTTTCAGTTCCCTTCATAATTTTAAGTTACTTTTAGGTTTAAAGTCGAAAAATAATCGTTAAAGACACTAATTTATATTGGGTCAAATTCGAACGCTTTAACCCTTTCGCTGCGTCCCATTCTTATACGCCCTGTGTGTGTCACGCTAATACCCCAGAACGAAAGCTGCGCGTATAAATGCGCCAGAAAATAAACTTGAATTATTTTTTTGCTTCGTCTTTTGTTTGCCTTTAAAATAGGTTTTCTATCAATAATATTTTCAATTTTTTCATGGGTAACAAAAAAATAAAGGTTAAAATAAAATAAAATAGAGATATTATCTTTATTTAGTTAACTAAAAGTTAAATGCTGAGTGATAAATTTTGAAACATGGTTCGGCACATAACCCTGGGGTATCGGGGCATGTCTCGCATTGAAAACGTACTCATTTTTCTATCCCATGGGCATAACATAACATACCCTGCATCTCTTTGTTGGTCTTGGGGTACGTTCAGAATTTGATGTAATTTTCTTGGTAAAATGTTTTCCAACTAGTCTTGGAACTACTGATTTCTTCAAGTTAGGTTCATCTGCAGATGTCAGTCCTTTTATAATCTCATGGCAAAAGTCTAGAAAGGGAACTTTTCCCTTTTTTATGAGATTATAAATTCCACAAGCATCTAGTACTCGGACCTGAATCAAATGCATTGCCAGCTTCTTATACCATTTTAGAGACTTTCTTGGGACAGAGTAATAATGCAGTATTTGGTCTGTTCGGTCTACATATCCCATATGTTTGTTGTATTCATGTACGCAAGCTGGAATGGTTTTTTCGACTCGACCTTCCTTTGATCTACGTGTTACTGTCACATCACTGTTCGAATGGTAATTGGAGAGCATGCAAACTCTTCTCTCGTCATGAAACACAAGGGAAAGCAGTTCAGGAGTCTCAAAGGCAAGTTTCTTTCCTTTTGCCACATTCATAGTTTTCATAGCATGGCATAAGCCCTTACGATTACTTCTAACAGTCCCTGCGGCACCAGTTTTATTATCACTAAGGTATTTGTATAGTTTTGGTGATGTATAGAAGTTATCAGTGAAGATGTTGTGACTTTTTTCTAAATATTTTTCCATCATACTTACTACAATACTTTCATTCTTAGAAAAATCAGCAACAGTTTCCATGGTCCTGGTATATATTTTATATTTCAAAGTAACACAATTTTCATCCACAAGTTTGAAAATTTTTATCCCAAAACGTGATCTTTTCATTTTTATGTATTGCCGGAAACTGAGTCTGCCCTCCCACAGCAACAAAGATTCATCCAAACTTAGATTCTGAGAAGTTGAATATTTTGATTCAAGAGCAGATGTCATCAACTCAATAAAGTCATGCAATTTCACCATCTTCCCCCCTCTTTCCTTCAACGTCTCATCTGCATTGTCAGCAAAATGCAAAAAAGGAAGAATGTTGGTAAATCTCTCTCTCTTCATGATTGCTGTAAATACTGGAGTAGCATAAAAACTGTCGGTTGACCAATACATACCTATCTTGGGTTTTTGTATAATACCCATGAGAAGTAAAAGCCCTATAAATTGCTTCATTTCTGTAAACGTAGTTGGGACCCATGCACTATACCGAGATGTTGATTTCAGATTAGGTGTAGCAACCAGAAATTGAGTTGCATATTTGTTTGTTTCTGTAACCATTAGCTCAATTACTTCTTTGGGAAAAACTTCACAAAAAACATCATACTGTACATCGTATGAGTTTGACCATTGAAGAGCACTTTATTTTCACCAGTAAATTGCCACCCACCTCTGGTACAGCCTATATTTTCACCAATTTCCTGCCATTCAAAATTCTCGCTCGATTTTGTTGCTTTAGGCAGATCTCTTTCCAAAAGTACCACATTTTCTTCATCATCGTCACTACTTGATTGGTTTTGTATAATATCCCGTACATTATCTTGCGCCCAGTCATCCTCACTTTCACATTCTATATCACTTTCAGAACACATTGAGAGATATTCGTTTATCTCATTCTCATCTAGAGAGGATTTTTTATGCTTATTACTGCTTGTGGATGCCATGCTGAACTGATTGGGGGAGTCTATTTCACTCCCCCCTCTGGTGAGCTGAGAGTCAGAAAATAAAAAAGATGCCAAATACCACCATATTGATGTCTAATATTAGTCAGGGAACTAACTACGTTGTTCTAATAGGAACGAGGGGGTTCATAGACTGTTTATTAAATGTGGAAAACAATGTTTACCATGCGTCCTGAGAGAAGATTTTTAATGGTAAACATAGTTTACCATGCGTCCTGAGTCGGGCTTTTTTGTGGTAAACATAGTTTACCACACGCACTGAAAGGGTTAAGGTTATATGTTTGCCGTATATAAATTGTGTGAGACCTCAAAGGAAGCTAAATTTGTTATAAAAAGATAAAAATTTGTTTAATTGAAATACAGGAATTGTTTTCATAAATTCTTTTGATAAATTAATTTATGTTTTTTTTTACTTTTTTATATATTCATTAATTTTTATATTTTTATAGGTGGGCTGATTGTTGTTGTCTATTTTTATTTTTCATTTTAATGACAATACCAAGTGATATTTGCTGTTTAATTTTTTTATTATTCTGAATTTAGATTTTATTGTGATGAGTTTTTTTTTAACATTTTAATTTGGATAAAAATAATGAAAAATGTTTTTTTTACGTTCGTGCGTTTGCATAGAAAATATTACAAAATTATGTCATGATGTAATGCAGTTTCATTTGGTTAGGAATATTTTTATAGAGGCTCGCTTACAAACAAAGCGAACACACTTCATTATGCAATGATTTGTTTTAATTTTTGTTTACGTAGTAAGTTGTGCTGTAAGTTTTGGGTTCACAATATGTGTTCTTAGTTAGAATAACGATGTAAATTTGTACTTAGTTTCACTTGGAAACGATGAATTACTGGAATTCTTGTAATTTACAAACCATACTGGGTTTTGTGTTGAAGGAGAGAGTTGTCTCTCAGATGTAATTTGTGAATTACGAGTTTTCTTCCTGTAAAATTTAGCGTTGCAGTTGGAATTAATGCATTAAATTAATTTTCTGTATTAATATTTAAAATATTTTTATTTAATGACTGTTTTGGAATTTTTTTTTATTTTTTAAACTTCATTTGGGTTTACACGTGCAACTGAAACTTTAGATTGAGTATTGAACGGAGATGGAGCCTTTTAGATTGCCAATAGCGCTGTGGTAATCTGTGTATGCTCCCCACAAAGTGTAAGAGGGTTCATGATTTTTGGGAATTGATGACATGAAGTTTCTGGGTTTCATTTATGTCTTTTGTATTTAAATGTATCGATGTAATTTCTGAAGGTAGTTTGAATAATAACACTGCCCAATACCAATTTTGCTGATTTAATTCTAACACCTGTTTTTAGGTAACTTTGGTGTGCTGATTTAAAAAATCACCTTAGTTTTTGCCTATCGTGTCAGGTTTTCGAGCAATCAAATACGGATATTTTGGAGATATCGCATTTTGGCAGGGTTATGCCCAATTTTTTTTCTTTTCAAAAAATAAGTTTTTACATACTCAGAATCAGCATGGAAAAGTAAACAATTGTGCAGGGAGTGAACTTTAATATACAATGGTAATATTGTCACATAAAGTGATTAAAAGTGTTTAAATAAGCAAAAAATGAATCCATATTAAAGCAAGCACGGGACCAGTTTTCTTAACATTGTCTTTTTCTTGTTTTCTTACTTTTCAGTGCTGATAAATTTTCTCTTATAGGACTTCCTAGAATGAGAGATGTCAAGACAATCTCTTTGCAGGCTCCAGCAGTAGTCAGCCATCATATGGGTATCCCATCTTCCTTGGTATCGTTCTTCCATCACTTTGATATCTTGGTGGAACCTTTCACCTTGCTCTTCACTAACATCACCAAGATTTTCTGGAAATTTATCCAGATGACTGTTGAGATAGTGAACTTTAATGCTCATGTTGCAACCCAACTGCTGAAAGTTTACAAGTAAATCCTTTACAAGATCTTTATAATTTTCAGACTTCTTGTTTCCTAGGAAGTTCTTAACTACTGCCACAAAAGCATTCCAAGCTCTTGCCTCCGTTTCGGTCATTGAGTTACTGAACTGCGGATCTTTCATCAGTTTTCTTATCCACAGATAAAATTTTAACAGCAAAACAGCTGTTAACAGGTCTAAAAAATCATCAATTTTGATAAGCGCCCTTCATGGATCACCCAAAATAGGCATATTGCATTGCACGAAAACCTGATGTGATGGACAAAATCTAAGGTGATTTTTGAAATCAGCACATCAATATTATCCAGAAACAGGTCTTAGAATTAAATCAGCAGCAAAAAATTTTTTTTTTGGGGCAGTGTAATGGTTGTTCAATTATAATAACGGTTACTATGTAGGGACACTTTTATATTTCTACTAGGCAGTATTGTTTCGTTGCGTTTCATGATTTTTTTTATCTTCTCCGACGTACCTGCCATAAGTGATCTTAATGGTAGCTAGGGCGTGATTAAATTTTTATGAATTCTGTAAAATTTGTAATAGTTTTCCGTAAATTTGGCCAGAGCAAATTATAGTTATTGTTTTGAAGTGAAGTGTCAAGAAAATTTGGTAAATTAAATATGAAGTGATAATCAGTAGCAGTAAAAACGTTTCGAATAAATTGTTTCCAAAATTTCGAGAGGCTCGATTTGGAAGCAACTAAGTTGGATCTGGATTCCATCCATTGAGTTTAGTTTACCCGATAGGTGATCGATCACCGATGAGAGAGAGAGAGAAAGAGAGAGAGAGAGAGAGAGAGAGAGAGAGAGAGAGAGAGAGAGAGAGAGAGAGAGAGAGAGTTACAAGGAGTTACAAGGAAAAGAAGTAACTCAAAAGGCCTTGCGGCCCATACCGAGGAGGTACCAATGGCAACGGGTGCCACGGAAATTTTTTTACACCCTCAAATAGTGTGCAACATTTGGTCTAACCTTTTCTTGGACTGATCCACAGAGGAACTGTTCAAACTTCTGAAGGTAACCTGTTCCACGTGTCACAGATCTTATAAGTAAAGTAATTCCCCCACACACTAGTCCTAATCCGTTTCAAATCCAACTTCCAACCATTGTTGCGAGTTGGGTTATCATTTAAACTAAACATGCTTCTAAAATCGACATTGTTGAACTCGCGTAAGAACTTGAAAGCCTCGTTTAAATTTACGTTGTTATAGTTAAGTAATTGAATATTAGTGGTTTTTAGCGATTTAGAAGTTTTCATAGCGTGCCGGCTTAATTTAATTTATACCTGTGACGGTTTAAACTAATTTTTAACTGCGTGATGCCGTCGCAGAAAGCGTCGTGTGTTAGGTGTAGGGTTAACCGGTGGTATTCGGAATTTAAGGATTATAACGGCGGTCCAATGGCGATTACCGATAGATCAGTTTGTTTCTTTTGTGAGTTCATGGAGGAATTAGTTGGTATAAAACGCAGTGTACGTGAGGTAGCGGATAGACTTGCAACGCTTGATGAGGGCAGGGTTAGGGCTACGGTTGACGTAGGCCGAACCAATACTAACGTTGAAGACGTTAGTAATTTGCAGGGTGAGGTGCGTAACTTAGTTTCTAGTTTAGGTAGCTTGTCGGGAAGATTAGATAGACTTGAGGAAGGGGTTAAGGTTAGTCCGAGAGTAGTAGATAGCGAGGGATTTAGAGAGGTTAAGGGTGGAGCTAGGCCGCGTACGTTAAGTGATAGGAATCCCCCCCCTATCGAGGTTTCGAACCCTTTCGCCCATTTGGAAAGGGACGTGAATGAGGGGGAAACTATTTTAATTGGGGACTCTTTAGTGCGCCACATGGACAAAGAGTTCGTTAAACGGAATCCAACCAAGAGGAGGAGGGTCTGTCTCCCAGGGGCCAGGGTTAACAGAGTTAGAGACGAAGTGGATAGGGTTGACGTTGCTTCCCGTCACTCAATGTTGGTGACGATGGTAGGAGGCAACGACTCGTATAGGCCCGATACGAAAGTGCCTGACCTTTTGGAGAGATATAGGGGGTTAATTAGGTCCCTGAAGGCGAGGTCAGATAGGTCTTTAGTTCTAGGTATTATCCCTAGGCACGGGTTGGGTCTTAGAATTACGTCAAAAACAATATTTCTGAATTACAAATTAGAAGAGATTTGTGCTGAGGAAAATGTACCCTTCGTAAAGCTGTGGTCCGAATTCAGTGATCCTAGCCTTTTTATAAAAGATGGGGGTGCATTTTAATGAAATAGGTAATGCTAGGCTAGGTAGGTTAATAGACGAAAACGTGCGAAAGCTGTATAGGTCGAAGCCTTCTTTAAACGTTGTGGGTCCGGGAAACGCGGGCCAGACGTGATACATAGTTTAAAACGCGGGCCCGTGGTAAAAAATAACTTAAACGTCTTTTATTGCAACGCGCGTAGTATTAGAAATAAATTAAATGAATTTAAGGCAGTAATTTATTCCGGCAACTATGATATAGTTGCTATCACTGAAACTTGGTTGAATACCGTGACTCGGGACTTGTTGGGGGAACTTGATATACCGGGTTTTAAACTCTTTACTAATGATAGGTTACATAGGTTTGGCGGAGGCGTTTTGCTGTACATTCGTAATTCCCTTAGGGCTATCGAGGTTAAGTTAGATTTTCCGGCAGCAATTAATGCGATATGTGTTGAAGTTAGGGCGCGTAGTATTAGTTTCAATTTTGTTGTTGTTTATAGACCTCCCGTTCAACCCCTCGATACAGATACTAGATTTTACTCACTTCTTGGTAATTTTATTGACAATCGGAATAGTATAATTGTTGGAGACTTTAACTGTCCTAATGTTAATTACGATAATTTTACTGGTAATGAGGAGGGTTTGAGATTGTTTGAGTTTATGGACGATAACTTTTTACGACAGATAGTTACCGAACCAACGCGCGGTGACAATATTTTAGATTTGGTGATGACGAACGGCGAGAATATAGTCGAAGGTTTAGAAGTAGGCGAGAGTTTAGGATGTAGCGATCATCAAATTCTTAGGTTTAAGTTATTGATGGAAAACACTCAGGATAGTAATGTAATAGAAGTCCCTGATTTTCGTAGGGCTAATTTTGATAGTTTTGCTGATAGGATGAGAGTAGTGGACTGAGATAACTTATTTATGGGTAATGACACAAATTTGCGTTGGGTGGCGTTTAAAGAAAGTTTTAGGAATATTGAAAGGGAGTTTATTCCTCGTAGGCCCAAGCGCGCTAGAAATCGTTGTAGGCCGAAGTGGTGGAATAGGGAAATAGGCGAGTTCATAAACGAGCGTAATAGAGCGTATACACTTAATAAGCGCAGTGGCACGGCAGCTAACTTTAATAGATATATCGAGCTTAGGCGTCAGGTTAAAAGATCAGTTAGGAATGCCAAGCGTAATTTAGAGATACTTATAGCTGCGGATAGTAAACATAATCCCAAAAAGTTTTTTGAATACGTAAATAATCGTAAGCCGGTAAAAGATAACATAGGCCCTCTAGTGGATGTTAATGGCGCTTTGGCTTCTGACCCTCAGGCGATGGCGGGTATTTTTAATAACTTTTTTGCGACAGTTTTTACCGTAGAAGACGTAAATAATGTCCCCGACTTCGACGATATCGTTGCATTTAATAGCGAGACTATTTTAGATGAAATAACTGTTTACGAGGCTGAGATTGCGCATTATATCGATAGGCTAAAAGTTAGCAAGGCTCCAGGCCCTGACGCTTTTTATCCTAGACATTTGAAAGATTTGAAAGACGTTATCGTAGGCCCCTTAACGAAAATTTTTAATCAGTCACTCGAAACGTCGATTATTCCTGAAGACTTCAAATTAGCTAACGTCACGCCTATTTTTAAAAAAGGCGACCGCGCAGTAGCTAGCAATTATAGGCCCATTAGCTTAACGTCAATTGTCGGTAAACTTATGGAATCCGTAGTTAGGGATCGTATTATCGATCACTTAGAAAGTAGAGATTTGATTAATAGTAGTCAGCATGGGTTTCGACGCCATAGGTCTTGTTTAACTAATTTGTTAGAATTTTATAACGAAATAGTGCGCGAATACGATAGGCATAGAGCAGCTGACGTTATTTATTTAGATTTTAAAAAGACGTTCGATACAGTTCCGCATAGGAGACTAATTGCGAAGGTTAAAGCGCACGGTATACGCGGTCAGGTAGCTAACTGGTTAGAAGAATGGCTTCGTGCTAGGAGACAGAGGGTCGTAGTTAATGGTAGTGAATCGGGGTGGTTAGATGTAGGTAGCGGTGTCCCACAGGGTTCAGTGTTAGGCCCATTGTTATTCGTAATTTACATTAACGACATAGATGTAGGATTGACTAGTAACGTGTCAAAATTCGCGGACGATACTAAAATAGGCGGTAAGGTTGTTAACGAGGACGATAGAAATAGGATCCAAGACGATGTAGATAGGATTATGGAGTGGACAGATAAGTGGCAGATGCAATTTAACGTAGATAAATGTAAAGTTTTGCATATAGGTTCTCGCAACAATAATTATGCGTACACGATGGATGATAGGGAGTTAGCGAGCGTTGACGAGGAAGTAGATTTAGGCGTACGCGTAATTAAAGATTTAAAGGTTAGGAACCAGTGCCTGGAGTCTTGCGCAAAGGCTAATAGGATGTTAGGCTTCATAGCGCGTAATTTCGAATTTAAATCGAAGGATATTATATTGCCCCTTTACAAGTCCCTAGTCAGGCCTCATTTAGAATATGCCGTTCAGTTTTGGTGCCCATACTTGCGTGAGGATATTGATAGGTTAGAAAGGGTTCAGCTTCGTGCCACGAAACTTATTCCGTCATTGCGCAATAAGCCTTATGAAGAAAGGATTAAAGAGTTAGACTTGTATTCACTCGAAACTAGGAGATTAAAGGGGGAGTTTATTGAAGTTTTCAAAATCGTTAATAACATCGATAACGTAAATTTTGATAAATTGTTCACTTTCGATAATAGTAATACTCGCAATAACGGATTTAAGTTGCGTGGCAGACGTTTCATTACTAATATCGCTAAAAACTTCTTTACGTTTAAAGTAATTGATAAATGGAATAATCTTCCCGCGTCAGTCGTTCATTCTACCAGCGTTAACATGTTTAAGAACCGTCTTGACAGACATTTTAAAAATGTTAACGTTGTTTAAAATTAAATAAGAAAGTTAACAACAGGAGCTCTGGTGGTGGTGCTCGAGGATGAGTCTGTTGACGATGAATGCCAGCTTGTGACATACCAGCTTGTGACATGCCAGCAATAAAAAAAAAAAAAAAAAATTAGACTAACACGAACGTAGATGTAGCTCGTAGCGTAAACTAACCCACTTTTTGTTTAACTTTACCAACTTTTTTTTTTTTCTTATCTCCTTTCTTTGCATGTCTGTAACTCTCTTTACTTGCATGTTTGTAGTTTGCATGGTATGACAGGGAGTTAAGACTGTGTTTGCATGGTTTGTAAGCGTTCTTATTTTACTTCTTTTCATCTTTCACCCCCCTCCTATTTTCTCCGACGATTTTTCTGACTTGTCGGCAGTGGCCGGCGGATGATGATGGTGAGACTTTTTTCCTCTTTTTCTGAATGAATGTTAACCCACGAATGATAGGTGTTGCTCCTTACTTAACCCCTTATTCTCTTCTCTTCTCTTAACCCCCTACTCTTTCCTTTCTCTCGGGCTAGCCTTAGAGTACCAGAGAATTGTACAGCGAGAACACAATCTCCTTGTTCCGAAATCTAAATTGCCTCCTGATATAACCCAACAACTTCTGGGCTTTTTTTTTCCACCTCTCCGCACTCTTTGGTAAACTTAAGGGCGCTGCTAATTAGCACACCCAAGTCCTTTTCCAAATCAGTCGCCTCGATATTACTCCCCAACAGTGAGTAGTCCGACTTGGGATTGGCGTAGCCAATGTGCATCACCTTGCACTTACCCAAGTTAAACGGCATTTGCCATTTTTCGGACCACTCTCCTATCCTACGTAGGTCCGCACGCAGTTGCTCGATCGCTTCGGGCGTCCCAACATTGGCCCCAAGCTTGGTGTCATCAGTGAATTTGGCGATCCGACTGACGATGTCACCGTCGATATCATTTATGTAAATGATAAACAACAGTGGCTCCAAAACGGAACCCTGAGGAACCCCGTTAGTGACCGAGGTCCAACCCGAACTAGCCCCTTTAATTACAACCCTCTGCCGCTTATTCTTCAGCCAGTTTTCAATCCACCTACCTACTTCCGCACCAATACCCAGCGCGCACACTTTGGCCATTAGCCGGCGGTGAGGTACCTTATCAAAGGCTTTCTTAAAGTCGAGATAAAGCATATCAATCGCCTACTCTTATCATACTCACTCAACATGACGTGGAAAAACTCGAGCAAGTTGGTGAGACACGACGTACGCCGTCTAAACTCATGTTGGGAGTCCCCAAGCAGCTTGTAGGAATCCAAATGGTCAACGATCCTATCCGCTATTATCCCCTCTAATAATTTACCTGCAACTGAAGTGAGACTAATGGGACGATAGTTCCCTGGACTTTCGTGATCCCCTTTCTTAAAGATAGGGGTCACATTGGCTTCCCTCCAGTCACCAGGCACCTAGCCCGTCTCCAACGATTTGTTGAAGACTGTAGCCAGGTGGGGAGCCACCTGGTCGCGCACCTCCCACAACACTCTGGGGAGGAACTGGTCTGGCCCAGGAGCCTTAAACGCGCTCAGTTTGTCTATTCTATCGGCAACGACTGTCGCGGTACACCGAACACTATCCAGGCCAGCACCTTCGTGCCTGACGCCTGGCTCAGGGATGACGCGGGTGTCCTCCCTGGTGAACACTCCCGCAAAGTACTCATTAAGCACATTAGCGATGTCCGCGTCGGAGGTCCGCAGAACCCCATTGGGGTCTTTTAACGGACCTATCATGCTTCTAATGGGCTTTCTACTATTAAGATAACTGAAGAACTCCTTAGGGTTCCCCTTGCAGAGGCTTGCCACCCGTAGTTCTTCGTTACGTTTCGCTAGCCTAACCTTCGCCTTCACTTCCCTACACAGGCGGACATACGCCTCAGTGTTCTCCTGGGAACGATTGGCCTTCGCCCTCCTATACACTACTTTCCTATTTCGGATAGCCGAAGCGATGTCAGGACTGAACCACTTAGGCTGCGTTGAAGCAGGGGTAACCGGTTTTGAGGGTATGGCAGCAGACTGCAGCACCATAAACTCGTCCCGCAATGCACTCCACACTCCCTCAACATCGACGCGGACCTCTAACCCCATCTCACCTACGCTATCCCAGAGGCTAACAAAGTCCGGCCGCCGTAGATCGAGCTTACTGC
Source organism: Bathynomus jamesi (assembly GCA_023014485.1). Taxonomy (NCBI): domain Eukaryota; kingdom Metazoa; phylum Arthropoda; class Malacostraca; order Isopoda; family Cirolanidae; genus Bathynomus; species Bathynomus jamesi. Next base: position 311,932 of record JAJOZX010001416.1, read on the forward strand.
CTCTCGAGTTACTAGGCTTCACCCGAGGGACACACACACGGAACCTAATCAGACCGTGATCACTCCCGCCCAACGATTCGTCAACGGTGAGGCCAGTGACGAGGTTGTCTTCGGTCGTGAATACTAAGTCTAGAACGCTTTCGCCTCGTATAGGCTCATTGGCCCACTGAGTGAGGAAGTTCTCATCAGCAAAGTCAACTAGCCTCCTCCCTTCAGTATCAGCAGTCCTGTCTTCCCACTTTATGCCGCGACAGTTGAAGTCTCCTAAAACTACACACACCCTATCCCCTAACAGGCTACGGAGTTCGGAGAGAGAGAGAGAGAGAGAGAGAGAGAGAGAGAGAGAGAGAGAGAGAGAGAGAAGCGAAGAGAAGAGTGAGAGAAGAGAAACCGAATGCGCAGGGACTTGGCGCAGGACACTTTCGGTCGAAGATGGGCTACTGGTATTTTTCGGGCAGTCCTGGTCATGCTGCTCGATGCTTCCCTAAAATGTGTTTTAGCACTCGGTAGGTAAACCACGAGAGTTTGAAGGAGTGTCTAAGGCTTTACTGTCCATACAGATATAAGTAGGTTCGTTGTGAAACCGCCTACGGCGAAGTGATCGTTTGATTATTGCCAGTAAGAGAGTCTTTCAGCTGGACGTAGGAAGAGCAGCATTCACCAACCAAAGTTGAGATGAGAGAAGCGAGTTTCTTCGTCGACTTCTAGAATTGCAAATTTCGTCCAATTCCGTTGCGTGGTTCCACTTTCAGATATCTCTATCCCCTGATCCTCTTAGAATTGGACGTCTCTCTTGTTTTTTTTTCGTCATTTGGAAAGAGAACGGAACTACCCTCAAGCGTACTGACCTGTTGCATGGTGATGCAACCCCTTGCATTCTAGCGAAGTGAGCAGGAGAGCTGCGATTGAAAATTGAAGAAGTCCGTTGTCAGCTTGCGGATTGTGATCTAAACAACGTCTAGCAATTAATGTACTGATTACACTGGGCAACAAAAAAAAATTTTTTTTTCGTGTCCCAAGAATGAAAATACCTTAGTCTTATAGTATTTTCTGTGCTGAATCCAAATAAGTTTGTAAAATTTCTCTATCAGGTCTGGTTTTTGTGTGACATGCAATTTAATTTTTAAAAACCCATATAGTTACATACTTATTAAAATATGATCGAAAAGACATACCTGTAGTTTAAAAAGTAGCTTGTTTTGATTTTCTGCTGTGCTTTACCTCAGGCATGTCTCTCTTAAGAGTCCAGCAATAGTCAACCAGCATACTGGGGCTCCATTTGCCTTGGTAACGGTTTTCCATGGCAGAAATATCCTGATGAAAACGCTCACCATGTTCGTCGCTTACCGCACCCAGGTTTTCCGGAAAAAAGTCCAAGTGAGAGTCTAAGAAATGAACCTTTAATGACATATTGCACCCCATTGCTTGGTAAGACTTAAGAAGATCTACTATTTCAGGGGTGCGAGGGCAATTCGTCCCCGGACAATTCGTCGCCGGACAATTCGTCCGCGGACAATTCGTCCCCGGACAATTCGTCGCCGGACAATTAGTCCCTAGGACAATTCGTCCCCGGACAGTACGTCGCCTACAAAATTAATTTTTAAGTTTTAAATTGTAATATGACCTTAAGTACTCGTCGCCTTCAAAATAAAAGTAAGAGACACTCGGCAACTTTTTCTTCATAAAACCTTCATAAATTAAAAATTATTATTTAAGTTAGGCTTTAAAACAAGTAAAAACCAAACCTAACCTAACCTAACCTAACCTAACCTAACCTAACCCCGTACCATAAACGGCTTAGAAGCTTTTCACAGTGCCCTGAATCGTGCGGTGAGCGCAATCCACCCCAATATATGGACTCTTATAGACGTGCTACGACGCGAAGAAGGTTTGGCGAGAAGCAAAATGCAGAAATTTCTTCAGGGGGAAGTCGTTTTTAAGAAGAAAAAATACAGAGATCTAGATAGTCGTATACTAAAATTAATAGAAAAGTATGACTCGATAAATAAGCTTCAGTTCTTAAAAGGGGTTGCCCATAATCTCAAATTTTAAATGCCTTTTATGCTTTCACTTTATCTGTTTTTTAATGTTTGTTACTATTAAAATGTATTGTATGTAACTGTATGTAATAGTAAATATTAGAAGTTTTTTACGTTTTCTAAAACCTAACTTAGATAATAAATTTTATTTGTACGCGGCGAACTGTCTGGAGACGAACTGTCTGGGGACGAATTGTCCTAGGGACGAATTGTCCGGCGACGAATTGTCCGGGGACGAATTGTCCGGGGACGAATTGTCCAGGGACGAATTGTCCGGACACTATTTCGGGATAGTTTTCGGCCTTGTGATTTCCCAAAAAATTTGTGCAGACACTTTTGAAACTCTGCCATGCAGCTTTCTCAACTTCATTCAACTCTCCTTCAAATCTCTCATCTCTTAACAATTCTCTGATCTGAGGGCCTACAAGAATGCCTTCTTTAATCTTGGCATCACTGATCCGGGGAAACTTATTTCTCAAGTATGTGAATCCTGTTTGCGCTTTATCCATCGCTTTAACAAAGTTTTTCATAAGTCCAAGCTTGATATGCAAAGGAGGAAGGTACACTTTCTCAGGGTCAACAAGTGAACTATTCACAACATTTTTCTTGCCTGGAACAAGTGAGGTGCGTTTTGGCCAATCCTTCTTAACGTAGTGGTTTTGCTTGTCCCTACTGTCCCACTCACATAAAAAACAACAGTACTTGGTGTAACCTAGCTGCAACCCTAGCAAAAGTGCAATGACCTTCAGATCTCCACAGATATTCCACTTATATTTCTGATACTGAAACTTTTCTAAAAGCAACTTCATGTTGTCGTATGACTCTTTCATGTTTGCAGCATGTGCAATAGGTACAGAAGGAAATTTATTTCCGTTGTGAAGAAGGACTGCTTTCAAGCTGACTTTTGAGGAGTCAATGAACAATCGCCACTCATCCACGTTATGTTCATGACCAAGAGCCCCCATGACTGAATTAACATCTTTACAAAACACAAGTCCATCTTCATGGGAGAACCATTCTTTGAATTCATCATGGCGGCTGCGGAAAAAACAAACTTTAGTGTCACGTTGCAGTTGATTCCAACCCTTTAATCTTGAACCTAAAAGTTCAGCCTGCTTCTTAGATAATTTCAAATCACGAACTAGGTCATTTAGATCTCCTTGTGACGGTAAATGTGGTTCATTGGAGGAACAGGTAGCCTGGAATGTTGGATCAGAAATGTCTTCATCTTTTTCCTCGTGATATGCTACAGCTACGTTTGATTCCTCATCACTTAAACTTACATGTTCAGGAGGATTTGGTACTGGAAGTTGAGCACTGTGGGGAACTGGTCTCATTGCAGACGGTAGATTAGGGTATTTCATAAGGCTCTTTGTTTTTGAAGTGATCCCCTTTGTATTTACCAGGCAGAAATAGCAGTCTGTTGTGTGATCTTTGGGTTCCCTCCAAATCATTGGAATAGCAAATGGCATGTGACGTGAACCGTTTAGCCATCCTGTAAGTAGTCTTACACATGTCACACAACAAATGTGAGGGGCCCAACTCTTGTCCTGATCGCCTACTTTACATCCGAAATAAAGTTCATAGCATTTTTTTACTAATGGTGTAAAGTTACGTTTCTGGGATTTTAAAGTTAGATCACCACATACATAACAAAAGGAATTAGGATGATTCAGACAGTTCCGCGGCATTACAAAACATCTATATGAATACAACACTGGTGTAAAATTAACAAGAAGCAACAGACACTAGCTGTTAACACTGTGACATTTACAAGCAGACTGACTTGGAGCTGCTCTACACACAGAAACTAGGCTCATGTCTGAACAGGTACAAACATGTTTCAACCTCCACAGTCTGCTGCTCCGACCAAATTTATCCTGCCAGCATTATCAGAACTTTCTCCCCAAAGGAATAAATTGTACTAATTTTACAGAAAATTAATACAACATATATATTAATATATATTTTATTATAGGTATATTAATTAATATAATATTATTATATTTATTATTTTTATAATGTTTTATATTATAATATTGTTATATACTTAATTATATATAATATGTTATTATTTTTTTATCCGGTGATCATGCTAAATGAGGAAAAAATGAACATAGCGTAACAAGTAAACTAAGCCTGATAGAAAAAATCTGATTTCATATTTAGATTCAGCATGAAAAAGTACACTTAGAACACCCATCAAAACCCTTGTGACAAAATTGTTGTTGACCAGTGTTATTATGTAATGAAATTATAAGTGAAAGGGTGCGATTATTGCCCATATTTGTTTCGTGTTTCGTGAAATAGTATGTGCTCTCTGGTCAGTATTTTATACAAACGTTTTCTTGTTCTTTCTATGTTGCCCTGATAGTAACTGTATAACTATATAAATAATTGTTTCGAAAGCGATCTTTGATCAGGAATCGCTGGAATAGATTGTGAACTTGAAATCTGTGTAACCAGTGTTCAGAAAATTATCCGTTATTTTTCACGTAACAGCTTCGTTACAGGTTGTAAATTTGATTATTAATGTGAAATGTTATTTTATGCAAATGTGAAAATTATAGTTTTTTTCGATTTTTATAAAATGATACAAAATATCTAATGTGTGGAATTTGTCATTGAAATGATTTCTTGTCTATTGTAACTGAATTTTTTAAAGAAAAAAAAAAAAATGCAAAATAAATAAATTTGTTGATTAAATAAATAAATTTGTTAAAAGATATTAATAAGTTTTCCTTGTATAAAACTTATTTTCAAGGGGGTGATGCGAGTGTAGTAATGTCTAATTAAGAATTAAAATGTTTTGTTTATAAGAATTTAATAAAGTTTGTTTAATAAAGAAAATAATAATGTTTAATAAGAAATGTAATTACGTTAAAAAATGGTTTGTTTAAAATGGTTTGTTTATAAAATACTAGTTGGCAACACTAAAAAGCGGCCCAAGCGGAGGCTGGTCAGGAATGCCCTGGAGTTGTTGGACGGGCGTTGGCCCAATAAGGTGCTTTTCGTATTTAGTATGGTTCGTTTATTTAAAATATAAATTGTCTCTCTCTCCGGATAAAATGTTAACGTTAATTCTCCCCTCGCATTACTCCGTTTATCTAAATTGTTTTGGTATAAATAAAAAGTCAGCAAAGTGTAATTAAGTGTATAATTAATCCCCCACTCTCTTTTGCATTATTCGAAAGTGAAATGGCCTCCTCTCGGTCACATCTACCCGTATTTATAAAGTACAGCGAAAACGACTGTAAAGAGAATGATAAAAGATATAAGGAAATTGAATAAAGAAAGAGCAAATAGTTAAAAACACAAATAAGAAGGTTTAAAGTTTAACCACGAAGTTTAAACACTATAATAATATATATATATATATATATATATATATATATATATATATATATATATATGTGTGTGTGTGTGTGTGTGTGTGTATATATATATATATATATATATATATATATATATAGAGAGAGGGTGTTTCAGGAGGAAAGGTCAATACTTCGGGAGGTGATAGTATCGGTCATTGTGAGAAAAAAGTTCATATGAACATGTGTCTATTTCTGAATGGTTACGGAGATAGAGCTGTTTGAATCTACAAATACAAAAGCATTGTTAATGGCAATCATGAAAGAGAAACCAATTACTGTTTCTAACATTTAATGTTTAAACATTGACATTTTGAATGGTATCAGATACAGAAATAACATATTTGTTACAGTTTACAATACGGTTTCGAAAATCTCACCGTCAACCTCAATGCACTTTGCAACTCGTGTGCGAAGATCGCGTGTTGTTCGTCTGAGTTGATCTTGACATTCATTTATGTAGGCAGCAGCATCCAAAATGCGCGCGAGCAATTCGTCTCGTGTATCCACCTTTCTTTTGTAAATTTGACTTTTCATCCACCCCCACAAACAATAATCTAACGGAGAGAGGTCTGGAGACCTTGGTGGCCATTGAATGGGATCACCGCGGCCGATCCATCGACCAGGGAAAGTTTGATTTAGGTATTGCATCACCAGACGGGTAGAATGTGGAGGAGCTCCGTCATGCTGAAAGTACATACCACGCATATAGCCAAAGGAACATCCTCCAATAGTCCTGGCAATTCATTTTGCAGAAACTGGGTAACTTTGTCCTGTCAGACGATTCTCTAAAGTAGCAGGGCCAATCAGCTGATCATCGATGATACCGCACCACACATTGGCAGAGAAGCGATGTTGAAAATTTGTTTCCACAGTGACATTTGGATTTTCGTCTGACCACCGATGAGAGTTACGAGTGTTGTTGATACCGTCACGGGTGAAAGTAGCTTCATCGGTGAAGAGTATTAATCGAAGCAATCGGCGATTAGCATTTACCCAATGACAAAATTCCAGTAGCATGGCAGCGTCTCATGGTTGAAGGTGTTGTACAAGCTGTACATGATATGGATGCAAGCCTTCCTCACGTAATGTTCGCCATACTCTTGTGTGTGGTACACCGAGACGTGTAGAAATTCTCCGTGAGCTAGTACGCTCTACCAACTGAAGAATGTTTTCCACTTCATCCACATCTTGTTGACCTTCACGTTCAGATGAAACATGAGCGCTGGGAAGTGTACCAATCTCACGCAATGTTTTGAAAACCCTGGTAAACACTCTTCGATCCGAAATTCTGCAGTTCGGAAACCGTCGACGGTATTCTGCAACAGCAGCTGTTGCACTTCCATCGCAAAAACCGTAGACATACACCATATCTGCATATTCGGCATGTGTGAAGGTGTGTGGTATTCTTAACACTGCTTCAAACACTAAACAATGTCACTCACAACAGTCAGCTGTCGATTGGCTTATGTTACATGCTTACATTACAGCTTACACGGTTCAAGGTTATAGGGGAGGGAAGGGGGAGGAAGAGCTGCGCGCGCATCAGATTCAAACAGCCCTATCTCCGTAACCATTCAGAATTAGAAACATGTTCATATGAACTTTTTTTATCACAATGACCTATACTATCACCTCCCGAAGTATTGACCTTTCCTCCTGAAACACCCTGTATATATATATATATATATATATATATATATATATGTGTGTGTGTGTGTGTGTGTCACAACCATGCGACCTACCATTTCTATAGTTTAGCGGTATCCATGTTTGTGCCATTCGAAGTTCACTGTGAGAAAGGAATGTCCCTTAATTTCATTCCCTTAAAGTACAAACAAGACAATCGACGGTTTAGATCGCTTAACATTTCCATCAGAATATTACCCATATCTCCATTTTTTATTTGTTATAGAAATTATTGTAATTAATTATTGTTGTCTTGCATCTAACCCTCATCCCTAAATTTTATTAGATTATGCATGCATATTAAATATGGCTTGATTTGAACCCTTGTTTGTACTTCTTCACTCATTTACTTAATTCCTGACTGAGACTTAGACCAAGGAGGTTGAACCTCCTTCCCTTTAAATTCCTATCTTAGTCACCAGTTGACCTGTTAAAAATTCCCGCCTCAGCCTTTGCCCAAAGGAGGTCGAGCCTCCTCACTTTAAATTCCTGCCTTAGTCATTGCCCGAGGAGGTCGAGCCTCCTCACTTTAAATTCCTGCCTTAGCCTTTGTCCGAGGAGGTCGAGCCTCCTCACTTTAAATTCCTGCCTGTATCTTTATTTGATTAAGACCATATAATTCCTGCTTAACCCTTGACCGAGGTCAAGCCGCTCCCTTTCAATTCCTGCTTGAGCTGTTGTTGCAAGAGGTCGAACCTCTCCCTCTGTAAATTTCTGACCATCAGCGGTTATCGTAAGAAGTTGTAAATTCATTTCCTTCCTTCAGTACCTCGTTCTGTGTATACTTTGTGTAATAAAAATCATTTGAATGAACGAAGACTCCCATTGAGAACTGAAGTGTTCCCATTCACTCCTTCGGAAAAAACTTGGTAAAAACTGTTTAACATTATTGTTACTCGGATGCTCTACGGCTAAGGCCAAGCTTTGACCAAGGGTGGTCAAAAAGGACCACCTTCGTTGGATCGTCCAAAGTGCATTCATCATAAAAGTCGCAAGCGGGAAGTGGCCCGCACACGCGCGACATTTCGAGGTCCCACCGAGACCGAGACATTTTATTTTCCCATCGCAAAACCCGTCGTTCATCAGTGGATGTCCCTACTTTGACAAAATTTTTGAAACACTTCATGGAATTTATTTATTCACTCCTCTGTCGTTGATTTTCATAACTTCAACAATTTCAACTTGAATCCTACCATCTGCAACCTCACTTTGAGTCAATTCGTCGTTTGTCCTTCACTCAACTTTCGTCTACTGTGAAATTTCTTCATTGTAATTCTCTCTACAATCAACCCTATAAATTTATACTACAAAAATTTCCCTTGAAGAACTTCTCTTCCTCGATAACCTCGTTGCTGTTCCGTGTGTTGGTCCCTTTTCACACGAAGGTCAAGCTGGTGGCCCCACCTCTACGTCTGGCTTGGTGGAGGAGCGAGTTGCCTTCTTGCGCTCTCTACCGTACATAGCCAGGTACACCCGGCCTATCTGGAACTGTCTTGAGCCAGGGATCTAGTCTTCTCTTGAGACTTCAACTTTGACCCCTGTAACGTTTCTGAGGTCCTTTAGAAGCTGGTTAAAAAGTCTTGGCCCCCTGACAACGCAGCTATTTTCCTTCATTGTTGAGGAGGTCCCTTGCCGGGCCTTTAATTTGGGAACACTACACATTCTGCCTTTCCTATTTTCCAGTGCTGTTTGAATGGCAATTGGGTTTAGTTTTAGGTTTGGTACCAGTTTTTCGATCATTTTCCATATGTAGATTATGGTGTACCTCTCTTCTTCTTTCCAGGGAGTACAGATTTAGTTCGTAGTCTTTCCCAGTAGTTGAAATCTTTGCAGCCATCAATCTTTGCTGTGAAATGTCTGCGTTTCTTCTAGTTTATTAATTTCTTCCTTTTTATGTGGGAACGTCAAAACTGAGCAGTATTCAAGTTTTCGTATAATCAGTGTTTTTAGCAGGGGGAATCATTACTGTCCTATCCCTTCTTTTGAAGGTTTTTAGTAGCTGTCCCGCGACTCTTTTTGCTTTATTTATCGCTATCTGATTTTGTGTTTCGAATTTCGCATCATCGGTCATTATTACCCCCAGATCGATCGCTTTCGTGCTTCTCTGAATTTCCTGTCTATCTGGAGCAAAATATGCAGTCTAAGTTCTTCTTTTCTACCATATCTCAAGAACTGAAATTTCTCGGTGTTAAACGTCATGTTGTTGTCTTCTGATCATTTGTATATTTTGTTCGTGTCCCTCTGCAAGGCCTCCACCTCATTTATATCGCTGATTCTTCTGCTGATATTTGTATCGTCTGCAAAGGATGTTACTATACTGTTGCTGTTTACTCCGCTGTCTATGTCTGTTAGCATGATAATAAACAGGAGTGGGGCCGGTACTGTCCCTTGTGGTACTGAGCTGCGTACTTCCGATTCTGATGATGATATACTTTGAATTTTGACGACCTGTAGACGTTCTCTAAGGAAGTTGTAGATCTATTTTCCTACTTTGTGTGTTATTCCGATATATTTCATTTTATGTGCTATTAGTGGACCGGCCAAAATTAAAAATTCGACTTTCAACGGCGTTTTTTGTTAATAGCTGGCACCCATGCTAAATCAATATACCTGTGGGTGAGGAATAAAATGCAGGTGGATGCCACTCTCGCTTTTGGCTTTGAAGGTCATTTTCGAGGTCAAACTGTGCAAAAAGTGATATTTTCTAATTTTAATTTAAAAAAAATATTCTGAGCCAATTGATTTGACCAAATGTTTCATTTTGCCCCACTTGGTGATAAAGAAGTATGATGACACGCTTATTCCATCCGAAATACCAACTCAAGGTCAAATTCAAGTTACTCACGACCGAAATTGTGCTAAATTTTTTTATTTTATTTTAATTGACGAAAAAAACATTGAGCAAGTCTGTTTGTCAAAACAATTTATTTTAACATGATTAGTGCCTAATAAGTTTGATGGCATGAATTAAATACTCACAGTAACAGAATTATTACAACTAAATCACAAAGCAGTAAATATAGCCCCATAACTATGCAGTTTACACACTAGTAACATCTACAAGTTCACGTTTCTTGATGAATAGCACCGAAATGCTGCACTGACAGTCACAATTGTGTGGATTGCAATCACTTAAGAACAAAGTTATTAGTTCCTTACAGCACATTCCAGCTTCTCTCGATTTCAGCCCGGAAGAGAGACCTAGATCTACTGTCCAGCTAGGTTACAGCAACCGCTGTCGTCACAACCACAAGCTGTCGTACACTTCATCCTTTTCCTGAAGCAGTTGCATCTAGCTGTCTTGCACTTTTTCTTGCAACCACAAGCAACAAGCTCCAGGCAGGCTTCAGGGATTGGAGGAAGTCTTGTCCACACTGGTAGGAGGTTCCCATCTTCCAACTTCCAGGCCGAAGTGTCCACCAGATCTTCAACATCTACGTGCTCTTTGTCAGCCTGGAGCCATAGTTTGACCTGATAGCTTGCCCGCTTGGCGTGGAGCTCCAGGGCATTCTTTGTCGGTGGGAGCATTTCCAGAGTCTTCTTGGCCTTCCCAAAAAGGTGAACTCTGGCGTCATCAACTGTGTGTTGTTCCCGGGTGCCATACAAATGACACACAAACTTCTCAACATCTGCGATATCCCCATCTCGACCAATGGCGTGCAGCAGGGGTGGGTGGTCACTGAACACCTTCCAACACTTTTTTTTTCATAACCACTGAAGGACGAGACTGTGTCACACCCGGTCAAAGCGTGGAAGCTGACCAGGATGTCCCTGACTTGGGGCGACAACCTCTTGAATACATCGTGCACAGGGTAGCATTTTCGGTTCTTGGCCGTTCCGCACAGCATCCACATTTCAGCGACCTTGGTGCAAACGAAGTGAATCAGCAGCACCGTTACATCAGTATCTCTGCACACTACCACTATTCGTTCATAGCCCTGGGACGCTGCATCACATGAGTGAAGGATGAGCCTGGTGTCCGCCTCTTCATGGCTGCTATGCAGTGGAACGTCATGTCGCCTGGTTGACCATACTTCAGTGGCTTCAGAGAAGCCACCCCCTGTCACCAGCTAACACCTTTCTTGAAGATCTCTGCCCTTCTCAGTGATAACGTTAGACAGAAACAAGGCAAGGTCAGCCTTGTTTGTATCCAGGGCCATAAAGTTTTTCCACACTTCAGGCAGTGGAACTTGTGGGCCATCAATGACTTTCCGAATCGGTTTCTTCTTGCTTGCACGCTTTGTCCTGGTAACTGCTTTGATCGATCCTTCCCCTGCGTACCGATCAAAGATGACATCAACTCTTGAGGTGTGTTCATTGAAATAACTCGTCACGGCCTTGAAGAACATTTCAGCATAGTCGCCGAATGTCCGACAGCCGCCAGGCTTGCCAAGAGCTTGGATGAGTGCATGGCCATCTATCATCACACAGGTCTTCAGATCAGAGGTTGGAAGCTCTAAGCTTATGGTCTGCTGAACCATCAGGATGTTCATCAGCTCAGACTTCGATGTCGAATTCATCTCTCCTCCCGCCTTCGCCAGACTAAATGGGACTGGGGACAGTTCATGCTTCAAGACGTTGACCATCTCCACCATGCGACCTGCGGTCGTGGCGTTCAGGAGCCGCTGTAGTAGCTTTCTGTCAGCTTTGATGGTCTTCTGCATGTTCTGCTTGGTAGTAACTGAGCTTTGTACACATCAGCGAAGGTTTTCGACCGATGTTTCTTCATCGTTTCATGGAAGCCTACTATCTGTTCAATCAGTTTCTCCTTCATGAAGCCGATTACATGCTGCTTTCCTCGATCCTGAGCTGTCAGCAGGTTCTCCACAACATCTGTGGGTGCAGTGTCTTTGATTGCCAGTGAAACAAGTGGGATGTTAGTGACGGCATCTGTATCTCCTGCTTCACTCACGTGAATTCTGAAGACGTCAAACTGCTTCAACTGCTGAACTAGCTTCATGACATCATGAGCTTCACGCCTAGTGCGGGAAGGTAGACTGTCAACCCGAGTGAAGGTGGCTTCCCCATCATCATCTTGAAGATTGAAGAGGGATTTTCAGAGTGCTGGTCATTGAATTCCTCCATGAGACTGTGGAATTTCTCATCTGCCAAAACACCTGAGAAGTTGTCAACAGCATCGCGCATCTCATCTATGTCAGCTATCTTTGAAAAGCGAAGCAACATTGAGGGCAAGCTGTTTGACATTCTCATCTCCGTTGCCAGTTGCAGCCAGCCATGACTCAAACATCTCCCACTTGATGCGCCACAGTGCCTCATACGTCAGCTGGTGACCTCTCACAGCTCGGTAGTAGGTCTTGCCGTCCAGCATTGTCTCAGTGGTCTTAGCCGCGTACACACCTGCCTCTGTCCATAAGTCTTGAAGTCCCACACTTTCCATGTGTTGACCAATGACTTTCAGAAAGTTGAAGTAGATATGGAGGCCTTCCATGAGGAAGACCACGTTGGCAAATTTCGAGTTTGCCCAGACTAGTTCCTTACCCCTGCTGTACAGAGGCTGATCAGCAGTGATGATGGTGTACTTCTGGCTGACATACTCAGAAATGGCCATGAAGCGATTGATGACGGTGGTCATGGTGTCATTCTCATCTGCTGGTGCCTGCTGGATTGGCAACATCCCGGCGGTCGTTACAGGTGGATCCGCAGTGCTGACAGATTGATTGAATGCTCCCCAGCTTGGAACAGACATCGCTTCATCATGGATGCGTGACACCACGCAGGCCAAGTCCTTGGCACGTGCCCGGTCCCTCTCAGGTTCATGTGACAAGTCGTCTATGTCAGTGTCGTAGCCAGGAGGAGATGGCCTCTTGCCAGATGGGAGGGTAGCCTGGTCCAGCCTTTGGAACTCCTGTAGGTTATCAGGTTTGATAGATTTCGATCTCTTGTGCTTGCCACCCTTTTAGCCATGACTTTGCTGTGGAGGGGGGGCCTCTCTGCCATACCATCAGTTAAGCGCTGTGGAAGGTGTTCTTCCCGTCTAAGGTTGACTCCAAGACATCTATGTTGTCACAAGAGCAGTGAATCATTCTCTCTTTGACGATGGTGTCAGGGATGTAGACACATCCATTCTCAGCATACCTCTCCAGGATGTTCTGAGCGATGGTGGTGTCTATCCTTCTTACAGTGTCGATACCAATAGTGTGATATGCCAAGTGGAACAGATCTAGGAGTGCTTCTGAGCGGGTAGCTTGGTGCAGAGTAAGACCCAAGCCTACATGCTTTGGTGTCAACTTTCGTCGGTTGGAGACTGCATAGAATATGTCCTGGGCAATGCTACACACACACTCTGCTTCACTTTCTGGTCTTCTTCACTTCCCTCATCCACAGCATCCATTCCCCCAAAGAGCAATCGTAGAAACAGGTACAGACTGTCGGGTATGACGCGATCAACATGTTCGTGATCAAGACCTTGCCATGTCTCGGAGTGTTCAGGAGTTTCAAAAAGATCTTGTCGAACCTTCAGGGTCATGTGTACCATATCTTGGAATATGCTGCTAGTGGCACACATGCGGACATCAGCATCTTCATCTTCGTTAGACTCTGACTCAGAGGTGACGGGACCTTGTTCACAAGACTTAGCCAGTCTTTGGAGATGATGAAATCTGTGCGCTTTCCAGGGTAAATCAGCAGCGGGCCCCTTCACAATGGACGTACATAGCTGGCGTTTGATCCAAGCAGCCTTTGAACATCTTCGTGGAACGTTGTTCTCCTGGAGTATTTCACGGTGATGCCGGTGTCATTACACATACTCTCGTATGTGCGCAGGTCACCAGCGCTGCTTTGGCAGAAGAAGCAACAATCCTCACTGACATCCTGACATTTCCTCTTGCGCTTGATGACAGCTACAGGGTCCACTGCTGATGCGCTCCCTATCTGCAAAGTTATAGTGGGAATGGCAGTATATAGTAGCCACAGATATATTGAAACAATTCGAAACATACCTATCCTTTAGCAGTATTATTATTATTATTTTACCAGCTGGCACTGTCTGCACTCTTTTAATTGCATATACTAAACCAATGTCTGGCCAGCCAGTGCATTGAAAATATTCAACATGTGGAAGTATGTTATTACTTGTACTATGGTAGTAGTAGGCACATGCGCACCTCACCCAGCATGCTAAATGTAGTTTTAATGGAAATAAAGACATCGAGAGTCATAGTTACATCCAATTATTATCCATAAAATCACAAAAATATGCTTTATGTGCTAATGATACACCTTTAAACACGTTGTTACATAGAGCCACCACTGAAATGCAAAAATTCGGAATTTTTCAGAATTTGACTTTTGTAACCTTGTATGGGACCTTCAAACCCAAAATTGAGAGTGGCATCCACCCACATCTTGTTTGGCATCCTCAATGCTACTTATCTAAGGTGGGTGCCTGCTATTAACAAAAAACGCCGTTAAGTGTTTTTCTAGAGGAGTTCAAGTTTTTGGCCGGCGCACTATACAGTATTGGAATTTATAGAGTTTGTATATATATACTGTACAGGAGATGAGAAATTATGAAGAAAACTAACACTGAAAACTTATTTTATACAACAGATAAAATACAGATTAAAATACAGTATTAACAGTAAAATGAAAAAGAGTAAAATACTTTAAAAAATCTTTATACTTTAACTTATAAATATACCCAATCGAAAATTAAATCTCCCCTACAAGAGCGTTTTTTTTTTGTTTTTTTTAATTTAGTCGAGCTGGAAATTTTTTCATTTTTTCTTTTGAAATCTTGAATCGATATGAATTAATGACAAAAAGTCTCAGTTAATGAGGCTTCAAAATTATGCTAAAAAAAAAAGAAAACGAACGAAGAACCGAGAAAATGAGAAATTTACTTTGTCGGAATTAAACGATACAGAATTACAGTATGTTGGTCAATTTAATTTCCACAGATAAGGAAACTTTATCTTTAATGATTCACTTTTGTCCTAATTACCGCCGCCTTTTTGCAGCTTCATGTTTTTACTCTTTAGAAGGATTGTATTTTAATGTAGCTGTATTTAATTTTCTTAATTGGACAACAGCTTACTCCATTTTTTTTTCTTCAGTTGACTATTGTTGACTATTGTTGACTATTGTTGACTATATATATATATATATACACACATGTCAGAGCTGGGTCTTAAGTAAGATAAAATTTCATATCTTTTAACCAGTGACGTAAGAGTAGACAGTTTGGAACAATTAGTAGCCAGGCTTTCCAAGTTTATGAAGCCCGATTCACACTATCGTCAATACTGCGACAACAACCATACAAACAATGTGGCTACATATCTGGACAAACTATTCCAAAGCCGCTTGTCTGGCCCAAAATGTCACCTGACCTGTCTCCACTAGTATTTCTCTCTAGGAGCTTTGTGAAAGAAATTGTTTTCCAGGAAAACACTGAAAATGCAACACCTTTACATGACAGAATTGTTCCTGCAATTAACAATGTCACCTCCGACATGATGAAAAGTGCTTTGCGAGAAGTAAAATACCGACTCGATGTGTGCCGCTCCACAAATGATGCATATTTTTTATGCAAGAAGGAGGGGCCAAGGGCGAACGGCCGCAAAAGCGCCTTCCTCCATAGGAGAAGAAGAGAGCCAAAATGAAGGTCCAGGGTTTTCGAGATGCCTAGACACTCTGCGTTTGAAAGATTGGAGGTCATAGACAGGAGGAAAGCTGGATTGACGAAGATTGTTCTAGAGGTGGCCGGTTGAGTAGCTGAAAGATTGAAAATACCGATTAATCCTTGTGTTAGAGAGTTGGACAGAAAAAGAATGAGAAAGTGTCGAAAGTCTGGTGCTGCGTGCTCTTCTTAAAGGAGGAGGCATGCAGTTAGAGAGTTTAGAAGAGCACTGTCGGCTATAATAGCGATAGTAAAGAGAGAGAGTGAGGCAACATTGCGGCGAAGAGAGAGGGATTGAGGACAGTGAATACGAGGCTGGAAAATGATGAGACGAAAAGCCTTTGATTCCACCCGGTCACGTAGAACTGTGTGGGTTGAGCCACCCCACACATGAGAAGCATACTCCATACAAGGGCGAACAAGACCCATGTATAGAGACAGCAACTGAGTGGGTGTGAAGAAACCTAACCTCTTAAAAGCTGTTTTGAAACGAGAGTATATGTGATCTTTCCAGGAAAGTTCACGAGAAAAGAAAACGCCAAGAATGTTAAGAGAAGAGGAAGGATTGAGTTGTGTATTGTTGAAGGGAAGGGTATTGTCGTGTGGAAGATTGTGACGAATGTACAGATGGGGAACCGAGTTTTTGAGGCATTGAAAGCCACAAGGTTTTCTCTGCCCCAATCAGAGATAGCAGAAAGATCAGAGGTCAGGTGTTCCACAGCCGTCTCACGCGAATCATGGAGTGACTGTTGAGAGGGACGCTTTGTGAAGCGGGTGGAGAAGTGAAGAATGGAATCATCGGCACAGGAGTGATTAGGACAGAAAGTGCGAGTTAAGAGATCATTAATAAAAAAAGAAAAGAGTGAGTGATAGGACAGAACCCTGAGGAACACCACTGTTGATAGCTTTAGGTAAAGAACAGTGGCCATTTACAACCGCAGCTATAGTTAGGCCAGAAGGAAAATTAGAGATAAAGACACAGATAGAAAGATAGAACTAAAGGAGGGCAGTTTTGAAATTAAAGATTTGTGCCAGACTCTATCAAAAGCTTTCGATGTCTCGCGCAATAACAAAAGTTTCACCGAAATCCCGAAAGGAGGATGACCAAGAGTCAGAGAGATAGGCAAGAAGATCGCCAGTCGACCGTCCCTTGCGGAACCCATACTGACGACCTGAAAGAAGGTTGAGAATAGAGGTGTTTAAGAGTTTTTCTATTAAGGATAGATTCAAAAACTTTGGAAAAGCAAGAAATTAAAGCAATTGGACGATAGTTTGAGTGTTGAGAGCGGTCACCCTTCTTTGGGACAGGCTGAACGAAAGCGACCTTCCAGCATGAAGGAAAAGTACTAGATGAGAAACAAAGACGAAAAAGTTTGCTTTGGCAGTGTGTCAGCTCAGAAGCACAGTTTCTAAGAACAACAGGAGGAACACCATCAGGACCGTACGCCTTCCTGGAGTTGAGGGCGGGCCTTAGTTTTAGGCCCCCCCCCCATCTTTTGCATTAATAAGAAAAATAAATGTAACTATATTTAAAACCAATTTATTTACACACACACATATATATATTAGGGGTGCAACGGGTAGCGCTTTTACTGGGTAATCGGGTACGGGTACCCGAAGTGTAATACCCGATCGGGTATTGAAGACGTTCCAAAATTTGTTGGTTTAGTACCGCGACTTATTAACTGTGTGCAGTTCAAGCACTTGGCTTTACTATTATCTAATTTATCAATGACAAAATAGTCCCAAACCATACTACAATTTGCCATTTTAAATGTTTTGTTAAAAAATATTATACAAAAAATATATGAAGAAAACCTGCAAAACAATAAAATTAAAATTAAATTAGAATTTAGTTTTTACTACCCGTACCCGATTCTTTAGCAATTACCCGATCGGGTCGGGTATCATCGAGTAGTACATTACCCGATCGGGTCGGGTACCCGTGACATCCCTAATATATATATATATATATATATATATATATATATGACGATTGGTTTGGTTAAGTCGTAATATTTTCGTTAGTTTTAACGAAAATATCACGACTAAACCTAACCAATCGTCAATATATATATATATATATATATATATATATATATATATATATAACTCTTATATATACAAGAAAGAGGGGCCAAAAGTAAACGTTCGCGAAAGTGTCCCCTCCCCCTCCATAGAAGGAGAAGAGGAGAGCCGAAATCAAGGTCCAGAGTTTTCGAGAAGCCTGGACACTCAAAGTTTGAAAGAATGGAGTTCATAGACAGGAAGAAAGGTAGAATGAGGAAAGTTGTTTGAGAGTTGTTCCGGTTGAGTAGATGAAATATTGAGAATATCGATTAACCCTTGTGTTATCGAGTTGGACAGAAAAGGGATAAGACAGTC
Source organism: Bathynomus jamesi (assembly GCA_023014485.1). Classification (NCBI taxonomy): domain Eukaryota; kingdom Metazoa; phylum Arthropoda; class Malacostraca; order Isopoda; family Cirolanidae; genus Bathynomus; species Bathynomus jamesi. Next base: position 330,057 of record JAJOZX010001416.1, read on the forward strand.
AGTAAGAGGCAGGGAATTGATGAGGCAAAAAGTCTTTGATTCCATACGGTAAAGTAGAGCTGTGTGGGTTGAGCCACCACACACGTGAGAAACGTACTCCATACAGGGGCGGAGAAGAATCCCGCACAAGGAGAGCAACTAAGTGAGGGCGAACAAACTGTGGAGCCTGCACAGCACACCTAACCTCTTAGAAGCTGTTTTAGAAAGAGATTATATGTAATCTCTGCAGGAATGATCACGAGAAAAGGAAACACGAAGAATGTTAAAAGAAGAAAAAGGAGTAATTTGTGGTTTGTTGAAGATAAGCTAGATGTCGTGAAAGATTGTGACGATTACTTAGACAGATAAAGGAACTAGGCTTTTGAAGCATTGAAAGTCACGAGGCTTTTTCTGCCCCAATCAGAGGGCACCCTCGCAAATCGTGAATATGTACATTTAACTGCAATGACCACGCAGTATATTAATGTATAGAAACGACGTAAGTATGGAGGAGCGTTCTGCACACGAGGAAGAGAAATAACGAACAAATGAAAAATGAGGTGAACCGCCCGGGAATCGAACCCATGATCTTCCGATTGCCGGTCAGATGCGCTATCCATTACACCACGGGCCTCGATCTGACCGGCAATCGGAAGATCCTGGGTTCGATTCCCGGGCGGTTCACCTCATTTTTCATTTGTTCGTTATTTCTCTTCCTCGTGTGCAGAACGCTCCTCTATACTTACGTCGTTTCTATACATTAATATACTGCGTGGTCATTGCAGTTAAATGTACATATTCACGATTTGCGAGGGTGCCCTCTCAGGGCATTGGTTTCTGCCCTATGTAGGAGAATTTCGACTTATGACTGATCGAGGCCCGTGGTGTAATGGATAGCGCATCTGACCGGCAATCGGAAGATCCTGGGTTCGATTCCCGGGCGGTTCACATCATTTTTCATTTGTTCGTTATTTCTCTTCCTCGTGTGCAGAACGCTCCTCTATACTTACGTCGTTTCTATACATTAATATACTGCGTGGTCATTGCAGTTAAATGTGTGTGTATATATATATATATAGGGTGTTTCATAACATGTGGGACGCACTTTCAGGATGGATTCAGGACCTGAAAACAATGAAAAAAGCTTATATAAATGCCCGAAATCGCTTTGTTTCCGAGTTACAGCCCGTTTTGTGTTCCAGCAATTCTTTCCGCAAACTGTTTAGAAACATTACTTGCCGGTAATGTTTGTGAGTGTGTACGAGACTTATTTTATGTATGGCCTTGCCGATTGTAATGTTTCATACACTCTATGACATGTTTCAATATCGTTGGGTGTAGAGCCATCAGTCAGTCAGAGGTGCATCGCGGTATTTCACTGTTCGTATTAGTAACTTCTTACCGTGAATAAGTGCAGTCCAGTGAAATAAACCTTAAAAGTTTTTGTGCTATTCACTGATAGTGTGCATTTGAAGTGAGAATGGAGGATTATTCAAACAGAGAAATGGCAGACATGCATTTCATGTATGGACTTGCCGAGTGTAATGCGGCCGCAGCAAGACGTCTGTATGAGCAAAGGTTTCCGAATCGGCGTCTGCCAGATAAGAAGACTTTTCAGAGAATAGACGAGCGTCTTGGTGATACAGGATCATTCAACAAGTGGGTTTCAGATGGTGGTAGACCAATCAGTGCCAGAACTGTTGAGTTGGAGGAGCGGCGGTAAAGGTAAGGCAGATACTTGCTGGAACACATAACGGGCTGTAACTCGGAAACAAAGCGATTTCGGGCATATGTTTATATAGACTTTTTTCATTGTTTTCAGGTCCTGAATTCATCCTGAAAGTGCGTCCCACATGTTATGAAACACCCTGTATATATTAGTGATGTATCAGATTTCAGATTTCAGACATCCGCGCGGATGCGGACGTTCATGCATAAATTTGTCAGCTTGATAATATAGTAGTTTAAATTCATACTTAATTTATTAATTGACTTTCGATTTTTTGTTAGTTATAAATATTAGATACAGTATTAGATAATATTATTTTGTAATTATAATTTTTTTACATACACGCTTCTCTTTTTGGAGGAGTTTTCACCAAACAACTGTGTGTTACCAGGATGCGGGACGGGGACCCAACTCGTCTTGCATCCCACCAACCACTTTCCACAACCACCGCCCTTTGGAAAGTAGTGTGCTTATGACATTGTTATATACTGTAGCATGAACAATTAATTTTACAAATACACAACAGACATTGCCAGTCACATTAAAGATCAAATGAAGGCTGCACAAGTTTCAGTATTTGAACTGAATGAGGGGCAAATTGTGCTTCAAAAATAGCAATTTAGTAAATAGTACACATCCGCAACATCCGCATCCCGCAGGTGTGAATGAGGCTGCAGATGTTGAATTTTATGCAGATACGGATGTGACATACATCACTAATATATATATATATATATATATATATATATATATATATATATATATAAGGGTGGTCCACAGAAGGGGGGGGTGAAATTCTTTTCTCTGAAATTTTTGTGTGCTCATAGCCCAAACGAAACGTACCCATTAGATGAGAAACTAGCACACGTGAATTTTTTTTTTAAATTAATGAATATTTAGGGTATGCACACGGCTGCCATTTTTAATGTCCTGTAATGCTCGGCTCTGACGTGGCCTATAACTCGGAACGTAAAAAAAAATTGCGCAATTCGCCCAGTTTCTAATTCCAAGTTACGAATTAACTAATTAAATAAATTTACAGTTGGCAACTTTTATTTTTGAACATACTACGATTTGGTATCGTATTTCAAATACTAACGGTTTTCCTCAGTTACTCTCCCGACAAGAATCGGATAGGGTGTATTAAGTGTTCACGCATCACTGGGAATCATTTATCTTAGCTTGCTTTTTAATGACTCAGGTGAATACTGTATTTAATTAATTAATATTTAATTAATATTTAATTCATAATTAATTAATAATTAATTAATATTAATATTTAATTAAGGTGAATATATATTCTATAGGTTATAAATTGCTATGACGCTTAAAGTTGCTATATTACTATTGCGTTATTATTTTTGGTTTATGTTGAATAATAATTTTTTTCTGGAAAGAGATGTACATTTGTGCAAGTTTAGTCCTAAAGAGTAACGTTAAAACAGTGTATGCTTAAAATTGCTATATTTTCTATTGCATTATAAATTGCTATGACGCTTAAAGTTGCTATATTACTGTTGCATTATTGTTTTTGGTTAATGTTGAATAATAATTTTTGCTGAAGATTCAGGTACATTAGTGCATGTTTAATGTTAAAGTATGACTTTAAAAGTCTACATGTTTGAAGTTGCTGTATTTCTACATTATTTCCATGGTAATAAAAAAATGTCAATTTTTGGTTTCTCTTTCTATAAGAAACAACTATCTACTTGGTTGGCGGCACCATCGAAGCGATTCCTAAGTCCCGTCTGCCTACTCTTAGGCAAGTTTTCCAACGTTATTTTCATCTCCTGAAAATGAGTGAGCTAACTCCTACGATAAACGAGTGCATCAATATGGTGGTGAAGGAAACCATGGATATCTGGGGAATGGCCCGCATCCCTACTCAAGAGGAGCGGAATATCAAACGAACCCTGAATGGAATCCTGTCCACTTGGGAGAAGTTGAAAAAGGGTTTCAACAGGAGAAGTAAGCCACAAATACAGAAGGAACAAAAGTTCTCAAACACTCTTGAAAAGCTCTTCAGCATTAAGCATCATGATGTGGAAAGACTGATCCGGATAGAGAAAAACCGAGTCTTCTTGAAAGACCAAGAGAGGGAACGCAAGTTTCGTTTCACATGGGACGAGTCGACGAAGCCCTGACTAAGAAAGAAATGAAACAGAAGTATCTTAAGAAGAAGGCCAGAGAGCAAAAGGAAGTAGCAGAGAAGCAGATGCGTGAAGAGCAAGAGACCGTTCAGTTGGAGTCAACCAGCACCTCTTCTGATGATGAAGGCCCTCGTTCATTTCCGAAGATGCCTCGAGTTGGAATGGATCCAGATTTTCAGGTCCCTGGCCCGTCAAATGCAGCTCCTCTTCCTGCACCTCAAACGAGGCCTAAGAACTTCATGTCCCCTGGTCTCGTTGCCGCCCTGGATAGAACCAACACCAGTGATCGTGAGGCAGTTCACATCGTGGCAGCTACTGTGAAAAGCCTTGGAAGGAACATTGATGAACTGGCCATCAGTTGCTCCACATTCAGGAGAACCCGTATGCGACATCGCAGTGACCACATCACTTCTGTGAAACAAGCTGTCTCATCTTCTGGCGCCAATACTGGAATTGTTGTTCATTGGGACGGGAAACTCCTTCCATTCCTCACAGAAAATGACTACGTCGATCGTCTCCCAGCACTGATCTCTGGGAAGGATGTTTCGTTATCGTCAGAGGAGAACATCCAATTCCTGGATGTTCCGAAGCTCGCATGTGGAACAGGAATGGCGCAAGCAGATGCCGTGGTTGAGGCCTTGAAGGATTGGAAGGTCGAAGACCGAGTCGTCGCCATGAGCTTGGATACGACTCCAAGCAATACGGGTCATATTGGTGGAGCTTGCACTCTGATTGAACAGCGACTGGGAAGAAATTTACTCCACCTTGCTTGCAGACACCATATCTTGGGGGTCGTTCTCAGAGACGTCTTCAATACAGTTCATGGATCGTCCAGCGGTCCGGAGGTTCTCCTATTTCAACGGTTCCAAAAGAATTGGCAGCTGGTCAATCAAGCAAACTTCAAGACTGGAATGATGGACGACCACGTCAGTGCAGTTTTCAAAGAGAACCCTGAATGGGTACAAGAAGCTCTCGACTACTACATAAAAGCTCTTGAGTGTACGCAACCCCGCGACGACTACCGCCGACTCCTGGAGCTTAGCGTAGTCTTCCTAGGTGGGACACCTCCCCGAAGTATTCGATTTGGACAGCCTGGCACCATATACTGCCTCCAACTATTCATGTTTCAACCTCAGTTTAAGGTGTTCCCTAAGGAAGAGAAGTCCATTCGAACCATGGCCCTCTTTGCTGCTCTTGTCTACGGACCAGCATGGTTGAAGGCTCCCATAATCTTTGAAGCCCGAGCAACGATATTTCCTTCCTTAAGAAAATTCAAGAATACAGGAATAAAGTGGATGGAGCAGTTCGAGCGGCAGCTACAAAGGCATTCCAACGACATCTGTGGTATTTGAGCGAGGAGTTGGTAGCTCTGGCTCTATTCAGTGACGCAGTTTCCAATATGGAGAAGAGACGAATCCTGGAATCGATGAGGGTAAGGGAAGGAGAGAAAGACCCACCGAAGAGAATTAAAGTGCTGGAAGAGGACATTCCGTCACTGACGCTGAAGAAGCTGGCATCCAAGAATACCAACTGCTTCTTCCAGACCACGCTACTAGGCTCCGGATTCATCTCTAAGGATCCATCTCAATGGAAGGATGATCCGCAGTTCCTCCAGACCAAGGAAATCCTCCAAGATATGCTGGTAGTGAATGATGTGGCTGAAAGAGGGGTGAAGCTAATTCAGGATTATAACTCTTCCATTACGAAGTACGAAGAACAGAAACAGTATCTGCTGCAGATGGTCGCTACACATCGACGCCAGTTTCCTAGTGCAAGCAAGGCTAACTTGTAATCGTGATGACGGGAGAGTTGTTTTCCTGTTTCAATCAACATTGTTTGTGTTTGGTTTGCCTCTAATTAATAAATTAATCATTCAAATAATAATTTACCTATAGATATGTTATACTTGAGTATCATTTTCCTAATGCCCTAATACGGCATGAGAAGATGCCCCATCAGGGCATTTGATTCCGCTCGCATGTAGGAGAATTACGAGAACTGACTGATCGGGGTCCTTGGTGCAGTGGTTAGCATATCCGACCGGCAATTGGATGATCCCGGGTTCGATTCCTGGGAGGTGCCTCATTTTTCATTTGCTTGTTCTCCCTCCTCATCTTGTGCGGAACGCTCTTCTACACGAGCGTCGTTCTTTACACACACACACACACACACACACACACACACACACATATATATATATATATATATATATATATACACATATGTTTATGGAATTATATGTTATAGGCAAGGAGCAGGAATCATATTAAATATTATAATAATCAAGATTCTTTTGCAAGTGTTAATTATTTTTTGTAAAATCCATAATAATCACATATTGAAGTGTAAAGCTATCTGCCAGGGGCTCGGTTCCCAGTGTCGGCAGGCTGTGCCCAGCTATTCATCCTTCCTCACAATAAAGAATGTATCAGAGTATATGTGAATGAATAGACTAACTGTTTATTGTTATTCTACATTTTCTCTTAAAGTGGACTCAAATTTCTACTTTACATATATATTTCAGAATTTATTTCAACTAACTCCAATGATATAGCAGCGTCGACAGACGGTTCCCTGCAAATTAAAGTATCTGTTTTAGAACTACTAAAGGTGATATTTACAGTATATATGTATATATACATACAGGGTGAATCACGACGAAATGTCATAACTTCAAAAGCTTATAGCTGAGGTCATTCCCAGTCAAAAACCTAATATGAACATGGGTCCGATTCTTAACGGTTATAGAGCTATGAATGTTTGAATGTTTAAAAATAAGAAAAAGCGAACAAATAGCTGCTAAAGTTTTTATTCATGAATTTACAATAACTGTTCAAAATGACTACCCTCAGCCTCAATACACATCGCTGCTCGTCTGTGAATCGCGCGTGTAGCTCGCATTAGTTCATTACGATTGTCCTTTATGATGGCTGCAGCATCCAAAATGCGATAGAGCAATGCATCTCGTGTTTCCACTTTTCTCTGGTACACCAGCTCTTTCATGCGACCCCACAGATAAAAATCTAGAGGGGTTAGGTCCGGAGACCTGGGTGTCCAATTTTTTGCATCACCACGAACGATCCATCGACCAAGGAAGCGATCATTGAGATGCGTTCTCACAGCACGGCTCAAATTTGGAGGAGCTCCTTGATGACAGTACATACACAATCGTGTTGTCAAAGGTACATCTTCTAACAGTTCTTCTTGCAAAAATCCTAGATAAATGTCACCTGTAAGACCACCTTCGAAGATAAACGGATCAATCAGCTGACCGTAGAGAATACCACACCACACACTGACACTGAACCGATGTTGAAAATTACTTTCCACAATGGCATGAGGATACATTTCTGACCACACATTTGAATTGCGAGTGTTGATAACACCGTCGCGGGTAAATTGAGCCTCATCACAGACCAAGACGTATCGATGCAATTGTCGATCGGCATTGAGCCAATTACAAAATTCCAGCCGTTGTGCACGATTCCCAGGTTGGAGGTGCTGAACGCGTTGTACGTGGTATGGAGACATGCCTTTTTCATGTAACGTTCTACATACTCTCGTTTGAGGAACTCTAAGACGTGTGGAAATCTTTCGCGTACTAACATGAGGACTCCGCTGTACCATCTGAATAATGTTTTCTTGTTCAGACACATCTTGTTGTACCGGACGCTCAGATAAAACAGTAACACTAGGAAATGAACCGCTCTCTCGCAATCTCCAAAAAACGTTGCTAAACACTCGTCGATCCAGAATTCTTCGATTTGGAAAACATCGCTGGTATTCACCGACAACAGCAGTAGTATTTCCATCGCAAAATCTGTAAACATACACCATATCGGCATATTCGACATTTGAAAACGTAAAAGGCATATGAACGCACAAAACATCAACTGCACGCTGTGAAACAAAACGCCCTAGTGCGTAGTTAGCTCGATTCGGTAAGTAACTATCAATTCAGTTGAAGTTCACGCATGCGCATGCTTGAAATTCAACCATCTATAGCTCCATAACGGGTAAGAATCGGACCTATGTTCATATGAAATTTTTGACTGGGAATGACCTCAGCTATAAGCTTTCGAAGTTATGACATTTCGTCGTGACTTACCGTGTATAGATATGTACTCTGTGTATATTTTGATGAAAAACAAACGGATTTTTATTATTATTAAAAAAGATTCAGGAAAATGTATGAACTAATGAAATTAATTTAAAAATTTCTGTCTACAACCGTATCCTTTCTCCTTAAAGGACCGATGAGGAACTAAATCGTGTTATAGAATCTTTTCGTGATAGTTTTGAAGAATCGCAAGTCGCGGACAGTGATTTGAATAGGGAGGTCGAAGTACAGTATTACAGCACACCCGATCCAACGAATAGCCAGCTCGTCGGGGAAGTAATGTAAGTTTTTTACTTTTTCTTGTGTTTCGGATAAGAACAAGACGCAGTGTATTTTCATCAATTTATTAAATGGTAGAATCATAAGGAATGTTTTATAAAGTAGTACAATTTTTACATTCAACTTAAATTAGTTACAGAATTAGCATCAATACGCTTTAAATAAGTTACACAGCACAAGACTTGTCCTTACCGGAGACAATTTATATTTTACACAATATTGTTGCAATTACTCAAGTTACATTTTATATATATATATATATATAAATATCTATAAGCGTAAAACATCATACAATACACCGAGTGTGCACAAACGGAAAACGTTTTTTTATCTGTTTGCATACCATTTGATCATTCCGCTCAGTGTGACACGGACCGAATAATTTAAAAAAATGTATAAATTCCTTTCCACGTGCCAGACAATTTCGGGGATATGCATCTGTTCGAAAATTTTTACAATAATAGAGTCGTCCCAAGGATGAGTCCCCATTGAGTTAAAATAGTATATTCTTTCCCTATTTTTAAAATAGATGGCTATCCAATGAATCCCTTCACCACCAATAACATTTGTGGTCCGAATAATACTCTGTGTATATTTTTATGAAAAACAAACGGATTTTTATTATTAAAAAAGATTCAGGAAAATGTATGAACTCATGAAATTAATTTAAAAATTTCTGTCTACAAAAGTATCCTTTCTCCTTAAAGGACCGATGAGGAACTAAATCGTGTTATAGAATCTTTTCGTGATAGTTTTGAAGAATCGCAAGTCGCGGACAGTGATTTGAATAGGGAGGTCGAAGTATTACAGCACACCCGATCCAATGAATAGCCAGCTCGTCGGGGAAGTAATGTAAGTTTTTTACTTTTTCTTGTGTTTCGGATAAGAACAAGACGCAGTGTATTTTCATCAATTTATTAAATGGTAGAATCATAAGGAATGTTTTATAAAATAGTACAATTTTTACATTCAACTTAAATTAGTAACAGAATTAGCATCAATACGCTTTAAATAAGTTACACAGCACAAGACTTGTCCTTATTGGAGACGATTTATATTTTACACAATATTGTTGCAATTACTCAAGTTACATTTTATATATATATATATATATATATATATATATATATATATAATATATATATATATATATATATATATAAGCGTAAAACATCATACAATACACCGAGTGTGCACAAACGGAAAACGTTTTTTTTATCTGTTTGCATACCATTTGATCATTCCGCTCAGTGTGACACGGACCGAATAATTTAAAATTTTTTTATAAATTCCTTTCCACGTGCCAGACAATTTCGGGGATATGCATCTGTTCGAAAATTTTTACAATAATAGAGTCGTCCCAAGGATGAGTCCCCATTGAGTTAAAATAGTATATTCTTTCCCTATTTTTAAAATAGATGGCTATCCAATGAATCCCTTCACCACCAATAACATTTGTGGTCAGAATAATTGCGCCGCAGTTGGCAATTTCAATGTTTCATTCTTCGAAAACACACCGATAAATTTGGAGCGTGTGATTCGGTCACTATTCATTACTCTCTGGAGTGTATTCGCATCCATTTTAAAAGTCAGTGACTACACTCCTGAGTCTGTAAATTTCTATTAGGGCTTGTGATTCGAGGTATACTAGTACACTAATAGTGGCGTCTAGCGGTTTGGAGAATTCGAATCTGACTGAAATGTTTCCACTCTGCTGTAGACTTAAGTGTGTATTTACACTAGCAGATAAGTCAGGAGTGATGTCAAACGGATGAAGGTTAAATTGCTCGATGAATTCTTTCTGCGTTACACCAATTCCTAGCTCATCACAAGCACCGGCGATATGGGCAAGATTACTCTAAACTCTCGAGCAAAGCGGGAACACAGCATCTGATGAATAGTCCGTTTCCAAAGTCCTCCCCAACGCTATGCCATTGACGTATGAAGTTATGTTTTTAAGGCCGAAATTCTCGAATTTAAATGCGTTCTTTTTATATTTCCCATTCACAGAGACATGGGCCTGTATCCCAATTAATAACCTTTTAGGTAGAGCTCCCAGGGCGATGTTTTCTATCTGTTTCGATGCCAACCTGCGGACACCGTGTATAGTTTGATCTGTACTCTGTTAATTGGGTATTTTACTGGGGCATGGAGTAAATTTTTTTCAATTTCAATTTGTTTTGGCGAACTTAATTTCACTCGACGTACGCGAAGGTATGTTTTCATAACATGAAGTACCACAGGCTTTGCGCTCTCTTCTTGATGAGCTCCCAGATTTAAACAGATCTCAAGATTCGTGCGAATGAGCTTTATTTTCATATCGCCCCTATTCACAAGCAGTTTCTGGAATGTGAACTCTGTGCAGGCACCCAAAACATTCGTATATCTTCTTAGAATTTGTAAATTTGTCCTTTATACTGCTTTCCTCTTTAGCCTGATAAAACCGGTCTGCATGAAAATCGATTTCTTTATTTTGAGTTGTGATTCTGAAGCAGTTCGCTGCGCTGAATTAAAAAATGCTACCAGTTTTTTCTGTCACCCACAGTTTTAAAGTTATTAGCAAAACAATTTTGGGGCGTTTTGTAATTTTTTACCTTTTTTATCTTTAATTAATTTCGTTTTTTCATATTTTTCAGATAGATAATTCTAACATTACGTCTTTAAAGTTTTAATAATGGCTTCTAGAGGATGTACCCATAGTCCAGACATATTTTGTTATATTTGTGGTCGGTATGTTGTTGCAAAACAAAGGACAAATGTAACGACTTTCATTAAGAGAGCTTATCATGCTTATTTTGGAATTAAATTAGGAGATCAAGACAAAAGTTGGGCTCCACACAAGGTTTGTCTTACGTGTGTTGCGGCACTAAAGAATTGGAGCAAAGGTAAAAAGAAAAGTTTGCCATTTGGGATCCCTATGGTATGGCGCGAGCTTAGAAACCATACCGACCACTGCTACTTCTGTTCTTGTAATGTTAAAGGTTATAATGCAAAGAATAAAGAGAGCCTTCAATACCCAAGTCTTCCATCTGCAATAAGGCCGGTACCCCATGGTCCAGAAGTTCCTATTGCCCGCCCACCCGAGAGTCTGGATCAATACAATTCAGATTCTGATTCAGCTCCAAATCCAGACAATGATGATGTTTATGAACAGCCAACAGCTGACAGAGATCCTCCCAAACCATTAACCCAAGCCGAACTAAATGACTTAGTCAAGGATTTGAATCTGCCTAAGGACTCTGCAGAACTTTTGGGGTCTAGATTGCAGGTGAACAATTTATTGGCATCCGACACATACTTCGCTTGGTACAGAAATCGTGAGAAAGACTTCGTGCCTTTTTTCGAAGAAGATGGTCCCTTGGTATTTTGCAAGGACATCACAGGATTAGTGTGCAAGCTAGGCATCGAATACCAAACCAGTGACTGGAGGTTGTTTATAGATTCCTCTAAAACCAGTCTAAAAGGAGTGTTACTGCACAACGGTAACAAATATGCATCAACCCCAGTGGCCCATTCTACTCATTTAAAAGAGACCTATGATAACATGAAACTGCTTCTGGAAAAAATTCAGTATCAAAATCACAGATGGATATTGTGTGGGGATCTCAAAGTCCTTTGCATGTTACTTGGGCAGCAATCAGGATACACTAAGATGTCATGTTTCATCTGCGAATGGGATAGTCGAGCACGTGACCAGCACTGGAAGAGGAAAACTTGGCCTCCTAGAGAGAATCTTACCCCAGGATCAAAGAACATTTTACATGAACATATAGTTGAACCAAATAAAATCCTCCTACCACCCTTGCACATTAAGTTAGGCTTGATGAAGCAGTATGTCAAAGCATTGAATAGAGAAGGTGAGTGTTTCAAGTACATTTGTTCAAAATATCCAAAGATTAGCTACGAGAAAATAAAGGAAGGTGTTTTTATAGGTCCTCAGATTAGAAAGTTATTGACAGACGATCATTTCCTGAACACAATGACCAATAAAGAAAAAGAAGCATGGCTTGGTTTCAAAGATGTTGTTGAAAACTTCTTGGGAAACTACAAAAGCCAAAATTATGAAAGACGTGGAAAATATGCTTAAAAAGTTTTGCGCCTTAGGCTGCAACATGAGCCTGAAAGTTCACTTCTTATTTTCGCATCTTGACCATTTTCCCGAAAATCTCGGAGATGTCAGTGAGGAGCAAGGCGAACGATTTCACCAGGACATCAAAACCATGGAAATAAGATATCAAGGAAGATGGCATACAAATATGATGGCGGATTACTGCTGGTGTCTGTAACGAGATCAGCCTAACGCACTGCATAAGAAAACATCAAAGAAGCACTGGTTTGGTCGTCATTAGTTAGATCTACCTTCGTAGTCTTAAGTCTTTGGAATAAGTCCTGAAATGTTTGCAAGTAAAGAAGGTAAATATATTTTGTTTCTTTCAGTTATTTTTTTATTCTTTTATAAACAAGCAATATGCTTGTCCAAGAGCTAGGAGCTATTTAATTCTGCTTTAATTAGGTTTTACTCTATCACCTAAAGATTTCGTGCTACAAGGGGTGTTGTAATATCTCATCTGTCCCCAAATGTTAACCACCCATTGATGGGAGGGGAGAGAGTATTTTGCTGGGAACGGGACTGGTTGTTATATATATTTACCCTACATTATTATGTAAGCGTTACTGTAGTCTATAACAACAAAATTTATGGTTTAGCATGTGCAATCCAATGTTGGTCTCGATAAGATGGTTCACATTTGGGGATAAATGGGGGATTTATGACACACCCTGTAGTAAGAAAACCATACGTGATAGGGAAAACTAGCTATATTTTTGAGATCAGCGCACTCAAATTTTATAGAATCACCAACTAGTTTGTAAAAATCGATCGACAAGTTTTCAAATGTGTACTGGTGTAATAGCCCTTAGCAGTTATAAAGGTATCGTTCGTTTCTTTTGAAAAGTTGACGACATTTTTCAGACAGGCTCGGAGGTGATAATAACCCGTTCCTGCAGAGATGTTGACCTGATTTAAATATACGTCACACTGGCTGAATATGGAGTGCAGAAAGTTTGTTTCGGGAAATACAACGTATTTGTCATCGCAATCCGTTCCATCTGAATGTGCTATACATAGTATAGCGTACATGTGCACGCAGCTTGGATTAAAAACGTAAGGGCCTGAGCTGGGTGTCACGAATTCTATAGGAGCACTCGGGGAACTAATTGTGTTTAACGGGTTAATCGTAATAAAGTCACTGTGCTGAATAGAAACTTGCGGTGGGGGCATGTCAAAGAGAGACAGCTCCGATTTACAACATTGTGAACGACACGGATGGATGAAGCGTGCTATAACGAGCCAGAAATAGTGCCACCTCTCTCGACAAGTAGTAAACAACCTATAATTCATGAGAATAATGTCCTTAGCTTATATCAGTTAAAAATAATTATCAACCATAGGTTTCACTCGCTTAGAGCACTTCTTTTTTATGTCCTTTTACGTTTAACGCCACGTGTTGGTAACCCCTTCTTCTTCTTCCGGACAGCCCTCTTCTTCTTCCCACCACCACGCACTTTTCTCTTTGCATCTTTCATGATTTCGTCCCGTGTATGCTTTAAGTGCTTTTTTAGAGCTTCTTTAGGTCTAGCCCCCGCCATTATGTCTTCTATTGTGTTAAGACCTGATTGTAACGCTTTCCTGCCGAGATATCTGGCACCCCTCTTCAGTAAGGGGACAGCCGTACGTAGTATGGTTGAAAAAATGGATCCAAGCCCACTCCCACACTGGTATCTCACCCCTCGATAGACTGTGAAACGCTTTCATTCCATTATAACTTAGTGCGACGAAAGTGCAGCTTCACTGTTAAGCTCCCATCACCGAATGGGAGACTTTTCCCCCTCAATCGTTCTTATATATATTGAGATATTGGTTAATAGATTAGTCGCGACATTCACATAATGGGGTTTGTCATATGTAATGCTCAAACTCTGTCCTCTATGATTGGGAATGTGTGCTATACGAAGCAGGCGCGCTTGAGTATCCCCAACACTCTGATGCTCCACGATATTGCTGCAACTATAACACATGTCTGGGGATGGATAGCCATCGCCCAATTTCTCTAATTTCAGCTGATACATTAGGCTGGACAAATCCTGTTGTACTTCGTGAAAGGTATTTCTTTGGAGGGCTGCGCCATATAGTCCCCCAGTTATAATTTTGAACAACCTCTTGTCTTTAATATTTTTATTAGCTTGTGACTTTAGGGTCAGAATGTGTGCAGGGGATTCTTTGTTTACGATTTCGTATACTAAATCAGCCGTAAGATTTGAACTTTTTAAACTAACGTTTAAGTCTATCACAACACCCTCGGCCGCACCATAACGACCCAGGCCTTGTGTTACTACTGTAGTGTAATACCGTGCATCCCCACTCCTGGCGGTACGCATGGTTTCATCCCGAGTTACCCTGGCATTTTCACACTCATCAAGGTCTCTAAGAACCGTAAAAATGGTTTCTTTTTAATCAATACTTAAAAAGAGGGTGTTCAACTGAATTTCACATATCCCACCTCATACGGATCACGACTCATTTCAACGATCCCATGGAGTTCTGTTACAAAATTGGCCAGGGTGTTACCAGAATATATAGACAGAGAAGAAGAGGACGGTAGTGTGACGTAGAAATAGTTAGGCGCCATGTTGCACACAATTTAAGCTTCATTATTGCAGCAGCCTTTATATAGGTATTAAAGCTTTCTGGTTATCCTAGCCATTTCACCATGTACATTTTTCTCTTTTCTGATCCTTTGCTGCTTAAAATTTTTTCAATTTTAAACACGTTTTTTCCTAAATTAAATGTCACTTTCTGCAACTCCTCGCGGTAAAAGCCTCCTGCGATTTCTTCCCCATTCAAATCTTCAACGTAATACAGCATTTTCTCAGCTTTAGGTCTCAGAGCCCTAATTTTAAAAATCTCACGTGTCCAACCTTGCTCAAATCACTTTGCGAATTTATTAGCCGAACGCGACAGCCTTACATAATCATTGATTTCAAAACGTGTAGTGTGTGGCATGGTTCTACGAATATCTTTTCTCACTTCACGCTCTGTGCGCGTACCTCTTTCTAAGACCTCGTTAGGTGTTGTCCCAGTCGTGCGATGGTGTGAACGGTTGTATGATGAGTCCAGTGATTCCAGAATGTCTATATACATATCTGTATGTGTTTTTATGTGTAAAATAGCGATGCATGCTTTCCTTTATGGTACGTTGAACTCTTTCAGCTAAAGAGGCCTTATGCATAGAATTGCTAGTGTAGTAGTTGATATTAAACTCTGTCAGCATGTTCTGAAAAGTGCGGCCTATAAATTCTTTCCCCATATCCGTACAAAAAATAGCCAGGAACCCTGTTTTCTTTCAACATCAACGTTTTGGTAGCTTTAGCAACTGTTTAAGGCGATTTATTTTTCAGAGGAATTAGCCACAGATACCTAGAGAATACATCTATTACACTGGTATGCATCAATTTTGCTGTCAAGGGTTTTGTAAGTGATTCTTATAGAGTGTTTCCTGCTGATTTCGAATCTGCAATCCGTTTTTCTCAATCAGCTCAGGTTATCCTGCTATGGCCTCATAAGTAAAATAGAATTTTTCGTGATTTTGTCAAAGCGGAATTGGAACAGTAACATCTATCATCACTTGTTTCACTTGTATAATATCTTTTTTTACTTTTCAGGCATATAGATAAAATATTTCATAATGAATAGAGCGTGTAAAAATGATCCCAATAGATTCTGCTACATATGTGGGGCGGTTACCATGCCAAATAACCAGTCCCAAATCACTAAATTTGTGAAGACAATGTATAGAGCATACTTTGGAATTAAGCTAGGGGACCAGGACAAAAATTTCGCTCCTCATATGTGCTGCAAGACGTGCATTGAAAATTTGAGAAGATGGAGCAAAGGCAGAGCGAAATCTTTGCCTTTTGGAATTCCCATGATTTGGAGAGAAGGAAAGGATCACGTGACAGATTGCTATTTCTGCATGACAAACCTCCAAGGTGGGCTTATAAATTTATTTTTCTTAAATATTTTGAAATCCTCGTATGAAACTTGACATAATATTCACCATAATGTAATATTCACCATATATAGCATAATATTCACCATAATGGTAATCATACATTTACATATACATATTGTTATAGAAAATACATTCACACATACATATTGTTATACAAGTTACATTTACATATACAATGATTGTATATTTTCTTTCTTTTTCATTCATATTGTCCCCGAAGGGACAATATGAATGAAAAAGAAAGAAAATATACAGACTCCATCGACCTATTTCATATCTTACAGACCGCAGCCTTCCCTCACGAGCCGCCACTGTCTGAATGCTTCTTCTATTTCATATGCAAGTTTTATATCCATGTTTCTGTGTTTCTATTTTCAGGAGTTAACAAGAAGAATAAACACATTGTTGTATACCCTGACATTCCTTCTGCTATGAGACCTGTACCCCATGGTCCTGGAATTCCAATACCCGACCCACCTCAAACCCTGGACTTCGATGATTCTGATGATGAATCAATGACCAATGCCAATGACCAGTCCCAGTCGTATATACCTCAAAATACCGCTTCAAATGAGCCGAGGCCTCTCAACCAGGCCAAACTTAATGATCTTACCAGGGATTTAGGACTTTCCAAATTAGCTGCCGAGATCTTGGGCTCACGACTTCGAGAGGACAACTTGCTGGCTCCGGGAACAACATTCTCCTGGTATAGGAAACGAGAGGAAGAATTCCGCAAGTTTTTTGCAGTGCACGAAAATACCTCTTCCTTAGTGTACTGCTGCAATGTTGAGGGGCTAATCGAATCCTTGGGCCTGCCATATAACGCATCAGAATGGAGGCTATTTATAGACTCGTCTAAACGAAGTTTGAAAGCAGTACTTCTCAACATTGGGAATAGGGTTGCATCAGTCCCTGTAGCACATTCCGTACAACTTACTGAGAGCTACGATAACATGAAAATTTTACTGGATGCTCTCGTATACGACCAACATAACTGGAGGATCTGTGGAGATTTGAAGGTAATACTAATATCATAAGTAAACTATTGCTATTGACTATGTTGTTTTTCCAAAGGTTATTTGAGAGCGTATAAGAACACTTAACTTCCCCACAGAAGTGATACAGTCCAATGCATAGATTTTTTTATCTGATAGAACAAATTCTCTAAATTCTTTAAATATTTTCATTTTTTTTCAGATTGTGGCATTTGTATTGGGAATGCAAGGGGGATACACGAAATACCCATGTTTCCTCTGCAAATGGGATAGCCGAGCGGATGAGAAGCACTATGCACAGCGTGAATGGGCATCCAGAGAGAATTTTGAACCTGGGTCGCATAATGTCGTTTCAGTGCCCCTTGTACCACCAACAAAAATTTTGCTCCCACCACTTCATATTAAGCTGGGCTTGATGAAAAATTTCATCAAATCAATGAATAAGGAGGGTTCAGCATTCCGATATCTCGAGAGTAAATTTCCTCATATATCTGATGCTAAACTAAATGCTGGGGTTTTTGATGGTCCTCAAATTCGAACTTTGATCAAGGATACTCAGTTCGAAAACGCAATGACTCCAACTGAGAAGAATGCCTGGCAGGCATTCAAATCAGTTGTCACTGATTTTCTTGGCAAGCGTAGAAGTCCAGAATACGAGTCCGTTGTCGAAAACTTGATGGAAGCTTTCAAAGCTCATGGGTCGCGCATGTCCATAAAAATGCACTTTTTGTGGTCCCACTTGGACTATTTTCCTGAAAATTGCGGGATTATAGTGAGGAACAGGGTGAACGATTTCACCAAGATATCAAAATAATGGAAGAGAGGTACCAGGGAAACTGGGATATCAATATGCTGGCGGACTATTGCTGGTGTTTGAAGCGAGACGTGCCCGAAGAAAAACACAGACGGAAAGCCAAAAAAACTTCATTCCTTCCTCAATAAACTTTTTTCCATATTCATTGTATGAATAAAAGTATTTATTCACACAATGTTTTCATTTTTCACGAGTGTTCTTATAATATTACTCGTATCTACAGTGTTTAAGCTAAAAAAATCAATAAATTTGGGGATAAAATTGGACTTATAATAGATGGCCAATAGAGAAAAAACCTGACCTGATTGAGGAAAACCAATGTCATTTTCGAATTCAGCATGGTCGAATTATATAATATGAGTTGAAAAAACCCTCACAGCAGACAAAAAAATTTCATATGCATATCAGTGTTATGAATAGGATGTAGCGGTAGCCATCATTATACAGTGAATATCTTTGTATATCTGTTAAATCCGCTTGCCAAATAGAGTCAATCGATGCCGCTTTTGTCTTGGCTGTTTTAAACCTTTTCTCACCGGTTTATGAAGTGTGTAAGCATCCTGCTCCCGCAAAAACCGCTCAACATCTTTTTTCCCTACTCCATCATTATAAACACCTCCGTACAGTCTATCAACATCGCCGTAGGAGGCTGGGCTAGAAATGTCATAATAACGTTTTCTTAATATGTTAGCCATTTGAGTATTTTAGAAGCACGTGGAGAGGGTTGACCATTGTTGTTTGGTCTCTTCTTTCTCCTGTTCAGATTTCCTATCAATGTTTTGAGGACATTTATTTGTTGTAGTCTTGCTTTAATATGCTTCCATCCTGATGGTGAGGACCTATCCAACTTTCTCACCAGATCATGGACGATGTCGACGATATTCGAACCCTGTACCTTTGTTCCTTCCACAATGATCTCGCCTGTATCCGTCCACTGTATATTAGGACCCTCACTCAATAGATTATAAAGACTCAAGCCTTTATTCCTCAATGTTTGTGGAGACTGCTTTTTAATACATGTTCGATATGTTGTGGGGTCGACCCGCTGTTCTTTGACTAGTCATCTCTAGCGTCGGCCCCAGGCCCTATGCCTCTATGCGCATCGTTGTCCGCGCTGTGCCTAATAACCACGGGGATCTCTGTCGGATTCTTATAATTTTCGTACTCATGAAGAAATTTCTGCAGAGCTTCTTGGTAAAAGATTCTTTTCTCATCAGGTGACTTTTCGCTTAAAGCCTGCTGTAACGGGGTTGTAGAACCGTATCTGGTCTTTGAGCTTTGCAGTGAAGCATACCCTCGTGTGGAATCACTACCACTTTCTTCATTATATTAATCTATTCAGTAAAGGTCCTAAAACCGAAAATAAGATAGGTAGGTATGGCCCCCTGTCTTTGTAGAATAATTCGTTTTTTCTTCCCCACAGTTTGACTTTTACGAGCGAGTATACATATTATGTTCTTGTAACGGCGTAGGCGAGCCTTCTGGGTGGGTTTTAGTGGTATATTACATTTTATAACGTTAAGACAGATTTCACAGATACCATTTTAAAAAGCCGAGTCGATATTTTTAACAAACATCTGTTGCATTGCCCAGGGCAATCAATGGTAAATTTTTATTAATTCACGGTATTTCTTTAGCCTCTTTGTCATTCTGGAATATACACCGTTTCAGGGTCGTTTGGGAATATATTCGTTCTTAGAAGCACTCTAAACGTGTTTCGCGAGTGAAGGCCACAAAGCAAATATCCGTAACGTTCACTTGTAGCTTCTTTATAAACTTTCAAAAACTCCTTACGCTGATCCGGAAACATTTGACTGGCTAATACCCCAATTTGTGTCACATCTCTACGTTGCGCGAATAAGACTAATATTGTGTATTTAACGACACATCGCGCATGTATCTATTTTTGAAAAATAGATTCTGATTGATGAAGAATACACTTATGTTAAGATGGTGGGAGAACATTGTAAATGTCTCAGCAAACGTTTCATCCATTTCCAACACGATAGTGCGGGTGATAGTGCTACACCTTGTACTCTTAACTTCAATTCTCAAGCTATTTACAGACGGCATATAGACACCGATCTTGGTTGCGGCTTTGTACCATTAGTCTTTGCCCAAAAAATTTGGCTGCGTACGGTTGTACAGCGTGCCCTAAACTGGCTTCAGATTGTACACTTGGGTTTGACTGTAATATGGGTTCTGAAGAGTTGAGAAAGGTGGAACAGGAAATGAATGTTCGTATAGTTGTATTTGGAATGGATGATCGTCGTGGGACTGTGTATGTTTTAAAAGCAGTGTGAAAGACTGTACAAGACCCCTACTAATTTTAGGGTTGTCAGGAACAACGTATGACCCCATCCGTAATGTAAGGACTCTCTACGCGAGTTATGATAAAAGTCGAAAATAGGGAAGGCATCATGATTTGTATAAGGGGTGTCTCGAGTTTGCGGATGATATAGTGAAACATTGTAAGGAATACCACATGGTATGTGATTAGTGTAAAAGCTCCAAATGTGAAAGCCGTGTAGTTGAAGCTGAGAAGAGGGACTTTAATGTGTATACGCACATTTTTCAATAATAATTGCTTTGAGCTCCATAAGGCAATTGGCACTTGCAAGAAAATGAGAGTCTGTGAATGTGGTATGTTTCATATGATAAAAAATTGGGGGAGATTCATGCATAAATGTGATCAAATTCATTGTTCTACATGCCATGAGAAATATAAGGCAGATGGTATAAAGTATGTATGTTATATGAAAGATGCTAAGCCTAAAAATAAGCCTTGTATAACTGTGTACTACGGTATAGAAACATATACGGTTGCTGAAACCAAAGAGGTTATCCCACATCTACTTGTAAGCCAGACTATCTGCGATGAGTACATGGATGTCGAGTGTGCTGAGTGTCGCAAATATGGTAAACGAACAAACGTTTTTAAAACGATTGCACACGACAGTCTCGTGATACTCTTTGTGTCCTATATTGTCAAGTTAGCGGACAAGTTAAAAAAAGTGACTGTGTATATTGCCCATAACGGCGCAAAATTTGACACACAATTCCTTTATAAGGAACTGCTTGAACACGAGTCATGGGAGATATTTACACGAGATCCATTGAAAAGAGGAAACAAACTTATACAGATCCAAATAAGTGGTAATGTTCAGTTTAAAGACACTTTATTATTCACATCTTGTAAATTAGCGAAGCTTCCCAAGGTGATGGGTGTAGCCGCCGAAGTTTCAAAAGGGTATTTCCCTTACACCTTCCTCACTAGCGACACTTTAAGTTACGTAGGACTGCCACCTCCAAACATTACTTTAACTCTGCCAACATGAGTGATAGTGAGGTTGAAGATTTTGATCGCTATACAACAGTTTTAATGGGGATACTCTTTATAATATAGCTGATGAATGTGAGCATTATTGCGTGAATGATGTGCGCGTGCTTAAAGTATGCTTCTAGTCCTTTAGAAGGATGTACAGTACATAGACCGGTTCAAATGCAATCCGTTACAAGTCGCAACCACGATCGTCTCATTGTGCTTTTCGGTGTTCAAGAGCAATTTCATGCCTAAAGACACCTTAACCGTTATTCACAGAAACAACCCTCGCAGTTATGGGTATAAGGCTATTTACTGGCTCATACACCTACAGCAGCAGACCGGTGTATACATAAAACATGCCCGCAACACGGGGGAGGTACCCATTAAGGTCAGTGGTCGTGTTTTTTGGGTTGGTGGTCTAAGCGAAGACCGTGTCACTGGTGAGAAGACAGCGTACTCCTTTAACGGTTGCTGGTGGCACGGATGCTCACGTCCTGAGTGTGGAATCGTAGGAGATATCCATGGTAGCTCTCCTGCCGACAGTCTTGCATGGACCCACACCCGCGATCAGCTTATAGGCTCCCAGTTCACTCACAAGTTCTTGTGGGAACATGAATATGATGCACGGATGGAGACAGATGGACAGTACCGCGAAGAAATAAACACGATCAAGCGTTCAATGGTGTTGGATCATCTCAGATGCGGTGATACCTTGTTCGGAGGGCGTACAAATCCCTTCAAGCTATACTTTCCGCGTACGGAGGGCGTGAAGCTCCATTACTACGACTTCTGTTCTTTATACCCTACGTGATGAAGAACAACCTGTACCCTGTAGGAGCACCTGAAAAGTTGGTGGGACGAGCCCTTCCCACCATCGAAGAGTTCTCAGCAAATTTGAACGAGAACTATTGCGGTCTTTCTTTCGTAGACGTGCTCCCCCCTCTTGACTTATGGATGACGATCTTACCTGTCGTTCTCGAACCCAAACTCATGTTATCCCTGTGCGTGAATTGCGCAGAGAAGAACAATGGGATGTGTAATCACACAACCAACCATCGGAAATCAGAGACGTACATACAAGCCCTGAGCTGTCCCTAGCCGTTCGTCATGGCTACAGAATATTGAAGATATATGAGTGTGGAGGGTCCAGAAGCTAACCAACCTTTTCACGCCATATATAAACACTTTTCAGAAGGATAAGGTAGAAGCATCAGGGTATCCGCGAGGAGTTGAGACCGAAGATGAAAAATCGGCGTATATTCAGCGCTACCGCGATCGTTAAGAATACAGCTTGACCGGGCCAAAATTGCTAAGAACCCGGGCAAGCGCTTTAGTGCAAAATTGTCTAAATAGTCTTTGGGTAAAATTTGCACAAAATACTGGCAAGGGGAACGTTCATCTAGCCCAAAGTTATAACGAGGTGTGTGATTATGCCAATGCTCCCGATAAAGCGATGATGGAGATCGTGAATGTAGGAAATACGTACATAATAAAGTACAACATTAGCGAATTGGCCACAGATACCTTGCGTGTTACAAACATACCTGTAGCCAGCTTCACAACCGCATACGCTCACATCAAACTTTGGGGTTTATTGCATTCTCTTGAGCGGAGGGTTCTGTACGCCGACACAGATAGTGTGATATTCACAGCAAGGAGGGTGAATACATGCCGCCTATTGGGGAATTCCTCGGAGAGTTGACTGATGAGATCAGGAATGAGTATGGTGACATCGCATACGCCGGCTCTTTTGTCTCATGAGGTCCAAAAATTTTTGGGGTACGAGTGAGGGTGGGGGAGGAGATGAAATATATCGTGAAGGCTAAGGGCATCACGCTTGACCAGGCGAACCGACGGATCGTTAACTTTGATTCGTTCAAGGAGTTAGTGTGCTTGGAAGATGAGGGTGACCAACCGCCCCAACTGACTGTAGGGACCCACAATTTTCGGGCCCAGAAGCTGGGGTGTGTGAAGGAACTTAGTGGTACGAAAGTGTGTCGTAACACCTATCGGAAACGTTACCAGGTGTCTGGTACCTATGATACCGTACCCTCTGGCTACCATAACCCTTGATTGTTTATATATATATACACACAGTACTGTGCAAAAGTCAGAGACCACTGTCGATCTGATAACTATTAGATAATCTGTTGTATGAAAATTGGTTTTCATACTAAAATACATATTAACTAGAACCTCTGGTTCATATTAACGTATAACTAAGTTATTACTTAAGTGTATAAAGTTGTATAAGCTGGATGACTCTCTAGTCTGCATAAACTGGACTTGAGGGTTGATTCATTATATTACTTATAGCGCATGTGTTTAAAGATCTAGCGAACTATTACTAATGGATCTGCAGTAAATGCTTCTAAGCTATTGTTATTCAATATTTACAATTAAAAGTATTGACATATTCACTTAAATTCTGCAAAACAAATTTATCCAAAACGTTTCTCATTATAATCCTAATTCATGCTGTTTTTTTTCTTTCACAGGCTTAAGAAATGACAAAAAGTACAATTTCTGATGAGATTAGATATAAAATAATACATTTGATTGGTGAGGGACTGAGTCAAAGAAAAATAAGTGAATCTACAGGCGTTTCCAAAACTGGTGTACAAAAAATCTTGGCTCGTCACAGATCAAATGGGACCCCAGCTGATCGTCCTAGATCAGGGAGGCCCTCTAAGCTTTCTCCATTTGATCTACAATATCTAAAGATTACTTCCCTTCGAGACAGACACAAATCCAGCACTTCACTTGCAGCGGATCTCGAAAAACAACCGGTGTCTCAGTTGATCCTTCTACAGTACGAAGGAAGCTTAATTCGGTAGGTCTCAGATGTCCAATACTTGTGTTCCAAAGCACATTTTCTTCTCTTCTTTTTATTTCCATTCCTTAAAAGTGTCTTTTTTGTTGCAACACGTCTTTTAAGACCTACTGAATTAAGTTTCCTTCATACAGTAAAGGGATCAACTGAGACACCTATTGTTTTTTCGAGATCTGCTGCAAGTGAAGTACTGGATTTGCGTCTGTCTCGAAGGGAAGTAATCTTTAGATATTGTAGATCAGACGGAGAAAGCTTAGAGGGCCTCCATGTTCCAGGGCGATCAGCTGGGGTTCCATTTGAGCTGTGACGAGCCAAGATTTTTTTGTACACCAGTTTTGGAAACGCCTGTAGATTCACTTATCTTTCTTTGACTCAGTCCCTCACCATGCAAATGTATTATTTTATATCTAATCTCATCAGAAATTGTACTTTTTGTCATTTCTTAAGCCTGTGAAAGAAAAAAACCAGCATGAATTAGGATTATAATGAGAAACGTTTTGGATAAATTTGTTTTGCAGAATTTAAGTGAATATGTCAATACTTTTAATTGTAAATATTGATATAACAATAGCTTAGGAGCATTTACTGCAGATCTATCAGTAATAGTTCGCTAGATCTTTAAACACATGCGTTATAAGTAATATAATGAATCAACCTTCAAGTCCAATTTATACAGACTAAAGGGTCATCCAGCTTATACAACTTTATACACTTAAGTAATAACTTAGTTATACGTTAATATGAACCAGAGGTTCTAGTTAATATGTAGTTTAGTATGAAAACCAATTTTCATACAACAGATTATCTAATAGTTATCAGATCGACAGTGATCTCTGACTTTTGCAGAGTACTGTGTGTATGTATATATATATATATATATATATATATATATATATATATATGTGTGTATGTGTGTGTGTGTGTGTGTTAGTGATGTAGGTCACATCCGCATCCGCATCCGCGGAACATCCGCACATTTTCTCGCATCCGCATCCGCACTTTGGACTGCGGATGTCGTGCGGATGTGGACCGTTGAGATAAAATGTTATTAATAAGCGGAAATTATCAAATTCTACTGTATTAATAGAACTAGTTCATTGTGCGCAAAAGTGATGCAAGCGACAAGACGAGAGGCTGTTCTTGTATGAAGTTACTCTCTTGCAACCTACTTAGATCCACGTTACAAAGCTAAGTTATTTTCACCTATACTAGTACATTAGAACGAGTTAAATCATCACTTGGCAAAGCAGTTGAAGAGCTTCAAAGAATAAAAGTTTCAGTGACAGAACCAACACCTTCAACAAGCAAATCTATCACAGAATCTGTCTCTCAGTTTCTTGAGTCAAGCAGCAATGACGAGACCTACGCGATGTCAAAAGATGTAGTAAAAATGATCGAGAGCTATCACCAAGAAAAACGCCTGGCTGCATGTGACAATCCTATTAGTTGGTGGAAAAATACGCAGAATATCTATCCATACTTGAGTAAACTTGCAAGGAAACATTTAGCCTGTCCTCCAACAAACGTACCTAGCGAGAGATTATTTAGCAGTGCTGGATTAATATATGATGAAAAGAGAAACAGACTGGCAGCAGAAAAGGCAGAAAAATTAATGTTCCTTAAGCATAACCTTCCTATAATTAAGTTTGAACATTAAACGATGAACATCTTAGTTTACTTTATTTTAATTACTCATTTATAAATATGCCTAATAAAACTTTAAACTTAATATAAATAGTTATCAAGCTAATTAAAGATCTCTTTCTATAAGGGTGGAGGTTGGGGAAAGAGGTCGGTGGGGTGCATTTGAGTTGGGTTCACGTCCCGCATCCTGGTAACACAATTATGGTTTCTAATTGTGGCTGAAACTCAACAAAATATAACGAATTTATTTGCAGACGAATTCACTAATTGATTTCTATATTAGTTAGATGCTTGATATTATTTTATATGTTCAGAGAAAGTACAGCAATTATTGTACAATTAATCAATTATACTACATTATAGCTACAGCTCTCTCTATAAAATAACTTATTATATACGTTAAACACAACAAATCTCGAATATATCCTAAAAAATAACGAAAATGTAGACATCCGCATCCGCATCCGCGGATGTTGAAACCAAACATCCTCATCCGCATCCGCATCCGCGGATGTGAAAAAAATGACATCCGCTACATCACTAGTGTGTGGTGTGCGTGTGTGTCTATTTACTTGTTAACGATATGTTTATTTTATTTATTACACGTATTTGAATATATATATACTGTACCTTGAATAATTCGATGTTATGTTTATTAAATAAGTCTTGCTTCAATGAGCGTTTCATTTTCTCCTCTGTGTGTGTGTGTGTGTGTGTGTGTGTGTGTGTGTGTGCGTGTACGTACAGGAAAAGTCTTAAGCTCCGCCTCCCGTATAACCGATCAAAGGGCACGTGACTTCTGCTACTACATGGGCAATCTCTACAACTTCGTGTT
Organism: Bathynomus jamesi; assembly: GCA_023014485.1. Lineage (NCBI taxonomy): Eukaryota > Metazoa > Arthropoda > Malacostraca > Isopoda > Cirolanidae > Bathynomus > Bathynomus jamesi. The sequence continues at coordinate 356,832 of JAJOZX010001416.1, forward strand.
CAGTTGACCGCTGCAAGCCCTGGGTCTCAGCTGTGTATTTGAAGAATTCTCACGTAGACGAAAAATAGTGGTGGCTACCTTTGATATTACGTGCTCGACGTTTATGAAGTGGTATTCGGTAAAGTCTACAGATGAGGTGGATACTGAAAAACTCCCATGCCCTCCCTCCTTTGATACTTTTAAGGCTACATTGACCCGTGCGAAGCTTGAGGAAAAAGAGGTTCAAATACTCTACGGCTATTCTGGCGAGACCATTGCAGGATTTCGTGGCACAAACGATGTAATAGACTATGTTGTAGGACTAAACTGCGTAAAAGTTTACATATACCGTAAAGTGAAAGAAATAGCACGTGCAGAAGAGAAGCAACGGGTATGGTTAGTGAGTCTTGTTGATGACTAGTGTGACAAGCGGTATTATGTCATGTTGCATCATACCCAGTACTCGTACCCTGCGGCTAAGAATGTAAATCTTGTTATAATGGACAATCTAAAATATTTTTCCCACTACATTCATATATATCATGACGAAGTTTGCAGTGAGGTTATGGCTAAAGGCCTGCGTGAGTTTTTAATAGAATTTAGAGACGAGTATCGCCTGCTAAGCAAAAAGGATAAATATGGACACATGTTTCTCTCAAATAGTGCGCTAGAGTGTTAATAAAATGTGTTCAGTTCGTGAAAATCCCCCAGAACAAAAATATCTGGTGCGCATTCTGGGGAGTGGGAGTGATAAAACATTAAAAACGATATTACTTCGTGTGTCGCAGATGGAAAAATTCTCGTGACTCGTTTCCCACACCTGTCTTCGGGCCAAACCACGCACCGGCTGCTCATAGTCATCTCAGAGTTTGAACCGACTGGACGTGCACTCCTCACAAGAGAATACGATGGAGCTTCCGTTGAGCAGCATTCTCAGTGCCGTATACGATGTGCCCATGACGAAGTCATTGCCTGTGTTCAGGCGTAAAACCGGTGCCGTTAACTATGTACTTGAAACGACTTGTAGACAAACAAATTCTGGTAAACGGAATGTTATTTATTTAAGTGTTGAGGAGATGAATAGAGTCTTCGTGATAGTTGAGAAATGGAGTGAGGATCGTTATAAAATACTTGCAGGTGTAGGTACAAAAAGAGAACAGCTTAGTGAAGCCCACTCATATGCCATTGTTTGTACGTTATGTATAAATGGCGAACAACCATGCATTGATATACGACTGATTTGGAAGAATGTGTCTGATAATAACGTCCTTGTCCCCACGCGAAACCGTTTCATCCTCGACAGAATGTTTGAAATCGTCGGTTTCCGCAAGCTAAAGCCTATATTAGATGCACGTGTTACGGATATGCTTTATTTTGATACGGTTCTTGAATACGCATACATCGCTCTGCTCACCGGGTTTACCGAGTGTAGGAATGAACATGGTGAGAATGGTCCAGAATTGGATGCTTAAAAATAGTATTGAACGATATGAAGGCCCTTCATATCGAATATAGGCATCTGCATACCTTCAGCGGTGAATTAATATTAAATCGTATTTATTGAATAGCACATAGCAAAAATGATGTAACTGTAAACTCGATCACGTGCGAGTTTAGTATTTTAGTTAATTGCAGTAGAACATAAAGTGTACCGTATGTATTTTGATGTATATTATTTTGCAGTATATTTATTTTCTATATATTTTTTAACACTATTATTTAATATAAATGTGCATATAGATTTCTCCTGTACTATTTTGATGTTTTTATATTAATTTTTGAATGTATATTTATTTTCTATATATTTGTTAAAATTTTATTATTTAATATAAATGTGCATATAGATTTCTCCTGTACTATTTTTGATGTTTATATAGTAATTTAAGAATATATATATGTATAAAACTATATATATATATATATATATATATATATATATATATATATATATATATATATGTGGTTCCAAAAATCTTAGCCCCCCCATTTGCAGCTTACATGTTTACTTATATCGAAATAGTTTTTAGTGATTATAAAAATATATAAAATTCTTTATTTATTGCAGGTATTAAAATTACTCTAGCTGATAAAGTGATAATATAATGGCTTCTCAATTAATTGGTGATTCGGAGAGGCAACGTGTGATAGATCGCATACGAGCAATAACATTTCGGGAAGCTCGTGATGCTGGAGCCACCTTTATAACACGTTCATGGGTTGCCAAAAAGTTGCGAAGAAGTGAGGACTTCGTCAAAAGAAATTGGAATAAAACTTTGGATGAATGTGAAATGGATACAACCAAATCCGGGCGCCCAAATTTGCCACTCTCTCAGGAAACAAAGGACATAATTGAAAGCGGTACGCGTAAGCGGAAAAACAGCTGTGCTAAACTTTCTAGAGAGATCGAAGTGTTGAGAGGAAAGATCGTTAGTGGTGAGATCATTCGACTGTACCGTCATAGGCAAGGTTTAAAGCCTTGGCATGAACTTCCAAAGTCAAGAAAAACTCAACTTAACATCGATGACAGAATGTGGTTCGCCTATTATCTTGAAGATTGGGATGTGGATGATTTCATACATTTAGCTGTCTCCGATGAATTTTTTGTTTACGTAACACGTCGGCCTAACTACCAAAATGATCGAGTGTGGGCCACAACACCAGATGAATCGATGACAATGAACATTATCGCGAATTATTAAAAAGTCTAGACTGTGTTGGTGTGTTTGTTTTGTTCACTGCAAAGAAGCTCATGTGGGTGCTGAAGCCGAATGGTCAGAGTTGGGATGGACAGTATTTTTGTGATATTATTCTATCCCAGCATGTCATTCCTTTTCTAAGAAACCCAAACAATGTTATGGATGTCAATTAGGTCACACTTCTGCTCGATAAGGACCCCTGCTTTAAGGCATTAGCCACTCAACAGTTGTTGCGGAACCATGAGATCGATTTCTTTGGAAATGAAAAATGACCAGGAAATTCTCCTGACATGAACGTCTGTGAACACATTGGATCAGTTATAAAGGACAAGGTTGAATGTCTCTTGTTTCAAGAACCTGCAGCAAATCGATTTTCGAAGGATACAATGACGCAACACATTGAAACTGTTTTAGCAAATTTGCGTAACGATCAAGATCTATTCACGTCACTTTTGGGAAGCTATCCAAAGCGAATTCAGGCTGTCTTGGAAGCCAATGGCGGGAACACCAAGTTTTAATTGTTTCCCATTAAATGCAGGGTTAAATTCTCTTTTGTAAGGTATGTTTAGTTTTACTGTACCGCTAATGGTTTAGGCCATAGGCGGGGGGGACTAAGGTTTATTGGAGCCCCGTATGTAGAGGATTTCTACAAACTGACATAAACAGAATCTACAAGTGGACGGAAGACAACAATATGAAGTTTAACACCGAGAAATTTCAGCTGTTACGGTATAGAAAAAGAGAAGACCTAAAATCCACAGAATATTATACTCCAAATGGACAGGAAATTCAGAGCAATTCTAATGCAAAAGATTTAGGGGTTGTAATGACAGATGATGCGAAATTTGAAACACAAAATAAGATAGCAGTAAACAGAGCAAAGAGAATAACGGGACAGATATTGAGAACCTTTAAACGAAGGGATAGGAATGTAATGATTCCTCTACTGAAAACCCTGATCACACCCAAATTGGAATACTGCTCGGTCCTAACATTCCCATGTAAAAAAGAAGACATTAGACAGCTCGAAGGGATTCAAAGAAGCTTCACAGCCACGATCAATGGGTGCAAAGAACTAAATTACTGGGAAAGGTTACGCGAACTAAACCTATATTCACTGGAAAGGAGAAGAGAGAGATACACCATTATTTACACTTGGAAAATAATGGAGAAACTAGTCCCTAATCTTACTCTAAACCCTATAACTAACTCCACAAACAACGGTGGAAGGTGGAAACGGTCGATTGTGTCGTATTCCCAAATTGAAGGCGAGACAGGGAACATCCTTAACCCTGAAAGAAAATAGTTTTGTTATGAGAGGACCAAAACTGCTTAATCAGTTGCCCAAAGACCTAAGAAACACGAAGAGAGTTGCAGTGGACATCTTCAAAAGAAGACTAGGCGCCTGGCTCAGAAAATCCCCGATGAGCCGGGCGTACCTGGCTATGTGATGTGGAGAGCACAAGAAACCAACTCACTACTTCACCATGCCAACTCGAGAGGAGGGGCGACAAGCTTGACCTTCGCGAAGTGAAGAATCAACCTTTGTAAGGTTGTAAGGTAAGATATATATATCGTTTAAAGCGTGTATAGAATTCTTTTGAACTATTTTGATTGTATATTTATTTTCCATATATTTCATGAAATTAATTACAATAATTCGTCTAAATAAACAGAATGATGTAGTTGTTTTTTTATCCAATAAATGCTTTTCGGGTGTATATATATATATATATATATATATACTGGTGGACCGGATGTCAGTTTTTCAACATCTGCAGATGCGAATGCGGATCTTTAATTTCAATATCCGCGGATGCGGATGTGAATATTTAGTTAATCTATCAATATAATATAGAATTATGCATATATGACATAATTTTTCAAATTTCGTGATATTACTATTATGGCAGGCAATGCATAAGAATTAAAATTAATATTAATGTTTTCATTATGATAAAAATAACTTTCTCAAGAGTTTCAGCCACAGAAAATTCAATGAAACAAGTTTCATTCAATTTTCTGTTACCAGGTGTTTATATTTTGAGGTTTATATATTTGTTTGTTCATTAATAATTAATACTTTACATGAAATGTGCATGATTGGGCCTTATAAGCTACTTTATAAGCTAATTTAATTGTAAATTGCATAATTTTTTAGAGGTAATATCCGCATAATATCCACAGTCAGAAGTGCGGATGTTAAAAATGATGCGGATATCCAGTCCACCACTAATATATATATATATATATATATATATATATATAAACGATATTAAGGAATAACTGGGGTGATTGGAATATATATAAACGATGCACGTTTGCTACAATAAATATATATATGTATACACTATACCAAATGGCTGGTTACGACTTCTAAACCAACTGGCTGATTAAGGCAACTGGCGGATTTCTTATCCATCTGATGCTGTCAAGAACATCTCCATTAATTTAATAAATAGAACAATCTGGCAACTCAAAAGTTAATAATATATATATACACATACACCTAAACAAGCCATTTATGCTTTCTAAGCCAGATTAAGCCTTCTAAGCCAACTGGCTGATTAAGACCTTCTAAGCCAAGTTCAAAGACCAAGAGCTTTATTATACGTCTGTCGGTCCCAGGCGAAGGATGGTATCTCTCTCTCTCCTTTCTTTCTTAGGTTAGGTGAATTTCCCCAGCTTATGGCAGGTGGGGGAATCCCTCTTGCTGCCTTTTTTTTGGCACCCTAGCGGTTGGGAGGGGGTGGGGGTTGGCACCCTGCGACAAGGGGGAAGGGGTTTGGCACCTTGCAACAGGGGGTGGGTGTAACTAGGGGGAGGGGTTGGCACTGGCACTCAATTGTTCAACGTTGCATGCAATTGACTCTCCCTTTTTTCGCACATACTACTGGCGAGATGCATCATAACGTAATACCTCTTGTCTTACCATTCGCTAAACAGTTTCATAATCCGTATTCGCATTCCACCTCATTGTGTGTACGATATTTTATTTCTGTACTGAACGGCTATAAAATTAGGCGAGAATCGCTTATTAGATTAAAATAGGGTAGATTATTCTTGCATAGTTGCGGTTAGCGTTAAATGGCGCTTAGGTTACGTTAGGGCAGACTAGGTTATTAGGTGGACTGTGCTAAAATGATGTTGTAGGACAGGTTAGACGGATCACCTGAAGATCCGTCACCCCAGCCTTTTTTAGTTAGCTTTATAAGGCTAACTAACGAAAATATCACGACTTAACCTAACCAATCGCTAGGTCAACTGTACGCCCTTGACGACTGGTTAGGTTAAGTCGTGATATTTTCGTTAGTTAGCCTTATAAAGCTAACTAAAAAAGGCTGGGTTGACGGATCTTCAGGTGATCCGTGTTAGACGGGGTTACTATTCAAAATATGGACAAATCCCATCAGGCCTTCATGCTTCAAGATTTTAAACATAAGACGAGGTCAATGGAGCCTCTGGCGTAATACACTATAATACACTACATTTCAATTGCTGGATAATCAATAAGAAAAAATAAAAAAGAAAAAATATGAAAGTTATTGGTATATTGGTGCTTGGTACAAAGAGCTTTTGGACCTTGATGCTCCCAGTAGTATAGCCGAAAAAGGGGAGAGTGCAATAATGTTGCAAGTGATTACGTAATGTGGCAAAGGAGGTGGAGGTTGTTGCAAAGGGGGGTGGGGGTGTTGCAAAAAAAAGGAAAAAAGGAAAAAAGAAAACAGAAAAAAAAAGAGTATTGGCCTTTGTTGCCAACCGGGGTTGCAAGGGGCATGCAACTTGGAGGCGGAGTTTTCCCCCAAGCTATTCCCCCCAAAGGGCCAGAAAGGAGAGAAAGGAGGAGAGAAAGGAGGAGAGGTGTTCACCTGGCAGGAGCCAAGTGCATATTAAGACTTCAGCCGAGTAGGCGTTGTTTTATAGGCTCCTAATTAGCCAGTTGGCTGAATCAGTCAGTTGGCTGAGCCAAGGTGGGGAGGGGTACACCTGCAAGAGAGAGAGAGAGAGAGAGAGAGAGAGTAGTTGCCTTTGATTGCAAGGCATGCAACTTGGAGGCGGAGTTCTCCCCCAAGCTATTTTCGTTTACCTAACCTAAGAGGCCTCTAAGGGGTTTTCCCAAAGGGCCAGAAAGAGAAGGACCAGAGGTCCTTGCTTGGCTGGGAGCCGAGCTTGTAATGACTCCGTCAGTCGTCTCTCGGTCTTTTATAACCCTCTATTCTGGCTGAGTTGCCAGATAGCGCCATGTATTCAGTTGCCAGATAGCGCCATGTATTCCAGATAGCAAAAACCATATATTAATCATCCATTTAAATAGTGTACACAATATATATTTATATGACGGTAGATGAATCCAATTAAATTCTGTTTATTAAATAAATAATTTTTACACTTAATTTTTTATAAATATTTAAGTCACGAATAACGAAACGAAATGAAAATTTATGAAACACACGAGCCTCATTCACCCCCAATCCCCTGCGAAGAAAATTGAAAAAACCGAAATTTAAAGAAATTAATCAATTGAAATTAGCCAAAACACAATCCGCTATAACGGGGTCGGTTTCGAAGAACACCTGCTGGTTGAGAGACCTTCCCCCCAATCCCTGATAAGTCTCCCTTCACTCCAAACGAAATGAAAATTTATGAAACACACGAATGTCATTACCCAAACCCGTATATATATATATATATATATATATATATATATATATATATATATATATATATATATATATATTTAATAAACGAATAAACAACTCGTGCACACACACACACACACACACACACGAGGAAAATGAGACCCTGTGTCAATTCGACAAAAGTTCTATTTAAAGTTGAATTTAGCCAAAACACAATACTCTATAACGGGGTCGGACGGCTAACGATATCTTTATATTTCCTCCATTAGATTTAATGATCGTATTACCCCGCCCCCATTCGCCCATGTGTGTTTATATATATATATATATATATATATATATATATATATATATATATATATAGAAAGAATCATAATAATCGTGCCTATTTGTCAACCCCTTATATATATATATAAATATAAATTGAATTTCGCCGTGGCACACCATGTTTGGCAAGCGCTTTAGTGGAGCAACCCTTATTTACTGATACAAATTATATCTATCGGTCAAATAACTTTTAATTCAATCACTGCTTGCCTCTCTAAAACCGTAACAATACAATTTATTCAGTAGAATATTATGGTCTATTACATCAAACACCTTACTCAAATCCACCGCCAATACCCTCAATTTAGTAATAATAACAACTAGCTCACACACACTACATATATATATATTATATATATATACAGGGTGGACGGAAAGTAGCTCCCTATTTTGGATTGGTAAAAAATACGTATATTATCCATTTATTTCAGAAGAAATAATATGAAAAGGTAGGCATACATGGTAGGTTTTCTCTAAAATTCAATGTGGGCTCCAACTCTTTCCACCAGCTTCTGGAGCCGCCCAGGAATGGCGTCCACTGACTTTAGCAAGAACTCCGGCGGGATGGAGGACATGACTTCCCGAATTCGGTCCTCCAGTTCTTCCAATGTCCTCGGTTTGGTGCGGTCTGGCGGGTTGTCAGCACATGGGAGAACATCGACAATCTGATATTTATGCAAGATGGCGCCCCTCCGCACTTCGCTCTTGTTGTCCGTGAGTGGCTGGATGCCCAGTTCCCTGGGCGTTGGATGGGTCGTCGTGGTCCACATCAATGGCCAGCCAGGAGCCCCGACTTGACACCGTGCGACTTCTTTCTTTGGGGGTGGGTAAAGGAAGAAGTCTACCGCACCAAACCGAGGACATTGGAAGAACTGGAGGACCGAATTCGGGAAGTCATGTCCTCCATCCCGCCGGAGTTCCTGCTAAAGTCAGCGGACGCCATTCCTGGGCGGCTCCAGAAGCTGGTGGAAAGAGTTGGAGCCCACATTGAATTTTAGAGAAAACCTACCATGTATGCCTACCTTTTCATATTATTTCTTCTGAAATAAATGGATAATATACGTATTTTTTTACCAATCCAAAATAGGGAGCTACTTTCCGCCCACCATGTATATATATATATATATATATATATATATATATATATATATATATATATATATGTCTATTTTGTTTTGGTAAGCCTTTCACGCGTTTCAAAAACAGAAAAAATATTACGCGCTTTTCACCTTAAAGTGAATTAAAACAATTTTACGAAAAAGAAAAGTAATCCTCTGAGATATTTACAGGTGATCCATTGAAAAGAGGCAACAAATTAATACAGATGCAGATATATATATATATATATATATAAATGGACTTTCACCGAATTAAAACAAATCACTAAGCAGTTAAAAGAATTCGTTCTATTATCATATTCACAAATCTACACACACACACACACACACACACACACACCTCTGTATATATTACGAAAATCAGGAAAAATGCCAAACGTGTATTAATTTAAATGAAACTAAACGTATATTAATTTAAAACAAATGAATTTTGTCCTTTTAAGAGAATTATTTATTATAAGAATTTAATTACTCAATGTAAGAAATTAATCATTAAACGCACGCGAAACACACGTATTTGTCCGAGGCCTTTTGAATGGGGCTAGCGGTAGCGAAGGATTTTTGGTACGAACTTGCTCTTCTAGCTTTCCGTGCCTTTGACTTGTAATTAAAAAATGATTTTATTAAAGGCAATGGTTATTTCTCTTGCAAACTTGTATGGCATCAGTTTCTTAGTTTATTGAAATGAATGAATAAAATGGAAAGGTATATTATTATTATCATTATTGTGCATTTTTCAAAATTAACACAGATTTTTGTCAGAGGAAGATATGGGAAACAGTTAAAAACACACGAACGTCTCCCTCATTTCCCCAAACCCCACCCATCTGTGTATATATATATATATATATATATATATATATATATATATATATATATATAATAAACGAATAAACAACTGTACACACACACACGAGGACTGGCAGAAACTAGGGCAATTCGAATCGTCTCCCAAGAGGATTTTTTTCTGCCCATAATTTTTACCTTTCTTGCATTCAAATCGACCAAAAACTCTCTTGACTCCCTTTCTTAGCGAACCTAAAAGTACTAATAAATATATGTGTGTATATATATATATATATATATATATATATATATAGAGAGAGAGAGAGAGAGAGAGAGAAAAAGAAAGAGAGAGAGAGTTTTGCTCATTAATAAATATTAATCAGCGAGAGAAATAAGGTAGGCAAACATGAGAGTACTAACAAATATATATATATATATATATATATATATATATATATATATATATATATAAGAAAGAGAGCGAGAGTTTTGTTCAAATAAAGGAATCCAGTGGTGGCAAACCGAAGCGTGCCATTTTTAGGTAAAAAAAAATTGTGAAAAATTACTAATAACATGTAAGTAAAAATAAAAACCGGAAACTATAAAAAAATCTATTAAACCATTCTTAAAATTAAATTCTTTACTCCATTTATAATGAAAAGGTACGACTTGGGATGTCATTCGGCTACTGAGAGTTATTAGCAATCAAGTTCAGTAAAGAATACCGCGGCTAATATGTATCATATTTCTGAGAAAGTCGAAAACCACATCCATATTATGTTATATCAGTCAGGGTGAGTCTTCTGCCACGTCAGGCGTACGCTAGGTTAGGCGGTAGAACAATTTACCCATGTCATCAACTTTCGGAGAGTCAGGGATCGTTGGGCGTGATTTCCGACATTTCCAAAAAATATGTGGCCGTAAAATTACCTACTGTACTTACCCCTACCATACCTCTTTGTTTAGGAGTGTATCGTACTTACTGATGTCATGCAGGGATGACATTTTCTGATTTACATCATTCGTAAACTTAGTCTTTTGTATGTTAACAATTTTTAGAAAACGTTTTGTACATTCCCTTACACAAAAGGTCTTCCTTCGGATCTTTTCCATTTGGGGGCTAGCAGCGAATTTTAATGAAAATCGGTATATACTATATATATATATATATATATATATATATATATATATATATATATATATATATATATATGGCGTGATGTAGTAGCTCGTTTCGCCGAACTAAATCCAAAACACGATCGTATTCGCAAATCCACACACACACACACACACACACACACACATCCCGGAAACCAATGCATTTTTCATCTCTCCGTGGAGCAGAACGAATCACACGTGCTCGCCTTGATTGAGAACTTTTGAAAGGATTCTAGTTCAAATTATCTTCTCTGCTTCGGCATTTCCTTCACTCGAATCTGTATTAATAGAACAACGGAAATGACTGTTTTTAATCTTATGGAAAATGTAAATACAGCTAAGGCGCACAAAGAAATAGTCATATCAATAAACTCTTCCTAAATACAAGTAATTCAAATAAATCTAGTTTATGCAAGTTTATAAGATATGTATATCTTGATGAATTTAATGTTAATGCGAGAAAAAGACTCTCAAAGCCATTTCTCTCTTTGCGCATATATATATTATTAAAAATGTTAATTGTTCTAAGGCTATTTATAAAAGAAAATGGGGTTTTGGTACAACTTGCATAATTATGTATTCTACAACTTGCTTATTGTAATTTTAAATATGTTATGAACGTTATACGCGTCACTATTAAATGTCATTTATATTTTTTTACTTTCGATTTGATTTTGTATTATGTGTTTCAGCTTTGTAATTTTAATTTTTTATTATTGAACAGTTTTAATTTTGTACTTTAGATCTAGCTCTCCACGTTTATATATTTTTGTCATTTATACATTTTTAGCTTTCATTATCGCACTTTCAATGCCTGCTAAGAGTCCCACGAAACAGCGGATGCAGCCAAATATAATAACTTTTCTGCGCTACGTCATCGTCTTTATCCTAAATATAAAGTTTAATACAGTTCTTAGTACCTCTGTCATTCAATTATTAATCAATCTTATATGTTATAATGTTTCAGAACATTCATATGATCCCTTTCCAGATAGAATCCTAGTCCAAGCGTATTTGGTTTTAGAATTTATAAATCTTAAAATTATGTAGGAAAACAAGAAATACAAAGGAGAATATGAATTCCTAACTGGTGCATTTACTTGCGCAAATATACATAATAATAATAATAATAATATCGTTAACAATAGGCATATATACTATTCAAGTACTATGGGTCACTGTCATCAAAATGAATTAGCCACAGCCTACTGAGGGCCTACCTACCTAATTCCCCACCAAAGGCGCCTCAGAGTCTAGCATCAGACTTTTTAAATCACAAAGTGTATGGAACTACATTTGCAAGGAAGTTAGAGGTCTTAGTGACAGAATGGGTTATCTGCTACCATCAAAGTAGCGTATTTGTCTACAGTTAAACCGAGTCAGAGTAGATAGCTGATTGATCTCAGTTTTGGCATTTCTCATAATTTAATTGCTGACAATTAGGAAAAAGAAAGAATTCATTAGTTTAACCATAAACTAAATAAAATAAACATTTAATTTGGTTTTGTGCGCATATAGCTATTTAGTTTATAGATATAGACTAAATTTATTTCACATTAACTATTTGATAAAACATTTATACAAGTTTAGAAGCTTTAGCAACTCCTAATTTATTTCTTAATTTGGACTGTATCAGGCCAAAAGCAGAAAAATTCTCATTTTTAATAGAAAATATTGTTTCAGGCACTGTGTCTACAGTTTTCAAACCATATTAGGTAAGAAAGAGCAGGAGTTTGGAACCGACTTAATAAAAATAAGTTTAACCCTTTCAGTCGCAGTGGGAGCTTAATGTTTCATTAGAAATAATAATAATATATCGTACTGAAAGAAAATTTTTCTAAAAAATGTTTCTACATGTTTAATATATACTGTATTTAGTTTGTTGTCAGGAAAGGAACCCAAAATGCGTGTAATCTAAGTTACTCATTACTACAACTTCTTCATGTTTTCCAAATGTAATGTAATGTAAGAGTAAAGTACATATACATATTGAGAGAATTGTCGGCCATACCATTTAAATTTTTACATACAGGTAGCTATTATTATTATTATAGATTTTGGGCATGTGTGTGTGTGTGTGTATTTTTTTCACACATTAGGATCATCGTTCTTTACAATTTTCTAGTTCATGTAAACATTGTATGAAAACTATAAGTATATATATTACTTTTGATATGTTCCACATACTCTAGACCCTACATTTCTTAAGTTTAAACGTTATAACAATGTTCAGTGCGTGAAAAAGTAAAATATATATATATATATATGTGTGTGACATGAGAGCTCTGTGCTGGGCCCAGAGGGCTGTGAAAAGAGCTAAATAGTTGAGAGCATAGCCAATTTGCTCTTACATATCAAGTTTGAAGATAAGCCAGTGCTTCGATATCTACTTTTTGTTGTTTATATTAACGACATAGAATGGGGTTATAAATAGTAAAACCTCAATATTTTCAGATGATAGAAAATTGGGCCAAAGCGTAAGATCTTTAACAGTTGTCATGAGAAAGTAAAAGACTATTGATGAAGTAGTGCTTGGGCAGATAGATGGGTCATGAAATTTAATGTGGAAAAGTGTAAAGTTATGCATGTTGGTCGTGGCCAAGGCTGGTAAAAACCAATTTAAAAAAAACACGAAAAAAGCCATTGGCTCCGAGCGCACCCTTCCCATTGTCTCCTTCTACAGCAATCAGCAACGGGGTAAGTTAGGACGTTGTCACAGAATTTTATTTTTCACCAACAAGAGGTAAGAACAAATCCACATCAACACAAAATTTTAGTCGCTAAAATAACAGCCTGAGCATTGTTCTAAATTATCTTTGAATCGTTTTGGTAAATTGGGTAAACGGCTGCCTTTGTTTCCTGATCAGAAACTCTCCGCCTTTTTCTGGTATGGTGCAAGGTTTCGTTGCAACCATATTCACTGCTGCAGTCTACTTCACAGTTGTTGTCTTCTAATCTAGATTTACACTCTTCACTAATGCATTCAATGGGTGAATAATCATCTTGGTTGATATTATCGCCACCACAATCGAGAGGGCTCACTGGGGTAACGGACACTTCAGGTAATGGTGCGGGCGCTTGAGGTGGGTCGGGGACAATCTCCTCAGGTTGCCCTTGTGGCGGGGAAAATATTGTGTGGAGGTAATTATGTGCTGCTTGTAAGTAAACAAAACAGGCTTTATGTAATACAGTGGCAACTAATAATGATTTATGCAAAGATGCACCAGCTCTTCTGGAACGTCTGGATGCAATTTTACCGAGCGATATATTTATCAACTTGTGTGCTTCAAACCTGTTTGGAACATCAGATATCATGTTCACCACCTAGGAATTGGTCAAGGCACAGAGAGCTAACTAACACGACTCTATCCTCTATTTCCAATCTTGTAATGAGTTAAAGTGAAAGTTTCGACTGCCTTTATACAATGTCGTTCCGACATCGTTATCAAGCTCCATGCAGGGAATTTCCAGGTAGTAGCGTGAATCACGTTGCTGTTCTTTCACCTGTGCAAACACACACACACACACACGCACACGCCCACATACATACACACACACACAAAGGAGAAAGTGAAACGTTAATTGAAACATGACTTATTTAATAAAAGAAATATTCAAGCTATATATATATTTATCATACACATGTAATAATTAAGTTAACAATAGGCACATCAAAGATTATGTTCAAGATGTATATATTTACAAACGTGTGATAAATAAGTTAACAATTGAATTTCTGGTTAACATAATTTCATTTGTTAACTTATTTATTACACATGTTTTTAAATATATATGTCTTGAATATAATCATTGATGTGTCTGCTGTTAACTTATTTATTACACGTGTTTGTAAATATATACAGCTTGAATATTTCTTTTATTAAATAAATCATGTTTCAATTAACGTTTCACTTTCACCTTTGTGTGTGTGTGTGTGTATGTGGGCGTGTTCGTGTGTGTGTGTGTGCACAGGTGAAAGAACAGCAACGTGATTCACGCTACTACCTGGAAATTCCCTGCATGGAGCTTGATAACGATGTCGGAACGACATTGTATAAAGGCAGTCGAAACTTTCACTTTAACTCATTACAAGATTGGAAATAGAGGATAGAGTCGTGTTAGTTAGCTCTCTGTGCCTTGACCAATTCCTAGGTGGTGAACATGATATCTGATGTTCCAAACAGGTTTGAAGCACACAAGTTGATAAATATATCGCTCGGTAAAATTGCATCCAGACGTTCCAGAAGAGCTGGTGCATCTTTGCATAAATCATTATTAGTTGCCACTGTATTACATAAAGCCTGTTTTGTTTACTTACAAGCAGCACATAATTACCTCCACAAAATATCTTCCCCGCCACAAGGGCAACCTGAGGAGATTGTCCCTGACCCACCTCAAGCGCCCGCACCATTACCTGAAGTGTCCGTTACCCCAGTGACAACGTCCTAACTTACCTCGTTGCTGATTGCTGTAGAAGGGGACAATGGGAAGAGTGCGCTCGGAGCCAATGGCTTTTTTCGTTTTTTTTTTGTTTAAATTGGTTTTTACCAGCCTTGGCCACGACCAACATGCATAACTTTACACTTTCCCACATTAAATTTCATCACCCATCTATCTGCCCAAGCATCTACTTCATCAATAGTCTTTTACTTTCTCATGACAACTGTTGAATCTTACGCTTTGGCCCAATTTTGTATCATCTGAAAATATTGAGGTTTTACTCTTTATAACCCCATTCTATGTCGTTAATATAAACAATAAAAAGTAGATATCGAAGTACTGGCTTATCTTCAAACTTGATATGTAAGAGCAAATTGGCTATTCTCTGAACTATTTAGCTCTTTTCACAGCCCTCTGGGCCCAGCACACAGCTCTCATGTCACACACGCACACACATATATATATATATATATTTTACTTTTTCACGCACTGAACATTGTTATAACGTTTAAACTTAAGAAATGTAGGTCTAGAGTATGTGGAACATATCAAAAGTAATATATATACTTATAGTTTTCATACAATGTTTACATGAACAAGAAAATTGTAAAGAACGATGATCCTAATGTGTGAAAAAAATACACACACACACACATGCCCAAAATCTATAATAATAATAATAGCTACCTGTATGTAAAAATTTAAATGGTATGGCCGACAATTCTCTCAATATGTATATGTACTTTACTCTTACATTACATTACATTTGGAAAACATGAAGAAGTTATAGTAATGAGTAACTTATATTACAAGCATTTTGGGTTCCTTTCCTGACAACAAACTAAATGCAGTATATATTAAACATGTAGAAACATTTGTAGAAAATTGTCTTTTAGTACGATATATATTATTATTTCTAATGAAACATTAAGCTCCCACTGTGACTGAAAGGGTTAAACTTATTTTTATTAAGTCTGTTCCAAACTCCTGCTCTTTCTTACCTAATATGTCACTTAGGTTTGAAAACTGTAGAGACAGTGCCTGAAACAACACCTGCCCAAAATCTATAATAATAATAATAATAGCTACCTGTATGTAAAAATTTAAATGGTATGGCCGACAATTCTCTCAATATGTATATGTACTTTACTCTTACATTACATTACATTTGGAAAACATGAAGCTATAGTAATGAGTAACTTATATTACAAGCATTTTGGGTTCCTTTCCTGACAACAAACTAAATACAGTATATATTAAACATGTAGAAACATTTGTAGAAAATTTTTCTTTTAGTACGATAATTATTATTATTTCTAATGAAACATTAAGCTCCCACTGTGACTGAAAGGGTTAAACTTATTTTTATTAAGTCGGTTCCAAACTCCTGCTCTTTCTTACCTAATATGGTTTGAAAACTGTAGACACAGTGCCTGAAACAATATTTTCTATTAAAAATGAGAATTTTTCTGCTTTTGGCCTGATACAGTCCAAATTAAGAAATAAATTAGGAGTTGCTAAAGCTTCTAAACTTGTATAAATGTTTTATCAAATAGTTAATGTGAAATAAATTTAGTCTATATCTATAAACTAAATAGCTATATGCGCACAAAACCAAATTAAATGTTTATTTTATTTAGTTTATGATTAAATTAATGAATTCTTTCTTTTTCCTAATTGTCAGCAATTAAATTATGAGAAATGCCAAAACTGAGATCAATCAGCTATCTACTCTGACTCGGTTTAACTGTAGACAAATACGCTACTTTGATGGTAGCAGATAACCCATTCTGTCACTAAGACCTCTAACTTCCTTGCAAATGTAGTTCCATACACTTTGTGATTTAAAAAGTCTGATGCTAGACTCTGAGGCGCCTTTGGTGGGGAATTTGGTAGGTAGGCCCTTAGTAGGCTGTGGCTAATTCATTTTGATGACAGTGACCCATAGTACTTGAATAGTATATATGCCTATTGTTAACATATTATTATTATTATTATTATTATGTATATTTGCGCATGTAAATGCACCAGTTAGGAATTCATATTCTCCTTTGTATTTCTTGTTTTCCTACATCTTTTTAAGATTTATAAATTCTAAAACCAAATACGCTTGGACTAGGATTCTATCTGGAAAGGGATCATATGAATGTTCTGAAACATTATAACATATAAATTGATTAATAATTGAATGACAGAGGTACTAAGAACTGTATTAAACTTTATATTTAGGATAAAGACGATGACGTAGCGCAGAAAAGTTATTATATTTGGCTGCATCCGCTGTTTCGTGGGACTCTTAGCAGGCATTGAAAGTGCGATAATGAAAGCTAAAAATGTATAAATGACAAAAATATATAAACGTGGAGAGCTAGATCTAAAGTACAAAATTAAAACTGTTCAATAATAAAAAATTAAAATTACAAAGCTGAAACATAATATAAAATCAAATCGAAAGTAAAAAAATATAAATGACATTTAATAGTGACGCGTATAACGTTCATAACATTTAAAATTACAATAAGCAAGTTGTAGAATACATAATTATGCAAGTTGTACCAAAACCCCATTTTCTTTTATAAATAGCCTTAGAACAATTAACATTTTTAAAAATAAATATATGCGAAAGAGAGAAATGGCTTTGAGAGTCTTTTTCTCGCATTAACATTAAATTCATCAAGATATACATTTCTTATAAACTTGCATAAACTAGATTTATTTGAATTACTGGTATTTAGGAAGAGTTTATTGATATGACTATTTCTTTGTGCGCCTTAGCTGTATTTACATTTTCCATAAGATTAAAAATAGTCATTTCCGTTGTTCTGTTAATACAGATTCGAGTGAAGGAAATGCCGAAGCAGAGAAGATTTTGAACTAGAATCCTTTCAAAAGTTCTCAATCAAGGCGAGCACGTGTGATTCGTTCTGCTTCACGGAGACATGAAAAATGCATTGGTTTCCGGGATGTGTGTGTGTGTGTGTTTGTGGTTTGCGAATACGATCGAGTGTTTTGGATTTAGTTCGGCGAAACGAGCTACTACATCACGCCATATATATATATACACACCGATTTTCATTAAATTCGCTGCTAGCCCCCAAACGGAAAAGATCCGAAGGAAGACCTTTTGTGTAAGGGAATGTACAAAACGTTTCTAAAAATTGTTAACATACAAAAGACTAAGTTTACGAATGATGTAAATCAGAAAATGTCATCCCTGCATGACATCAGTAAGTACGATACACTCCTAAACAAAGAGGTATGGTAGGGGTAAGTACAGTCGTTAATTTTACGGCCACATATTTTTTGGAAATGTCGGAAATCACGCCCAACGATCCCTGACTCTCCGAAAGTTGATGACATGGGGAAATTGTTCTACCGCCTAACCTAGCGTACGTCTGACGTGACAGAAAACTCACCCTGACTGATATAACATAATATGGGTATGGTTTTCGACTTTCTCAGAAATATGATACATATTAGCCGCGGTATTCTTTACTGAACTTGATTGCTAATAACTCTCAGTAGCCGAATGACATCGCAAGTCGTACCTTTTCATTATAAATGGAGTAAAGCATTTAATTTTAAGAATGGTTTAATAGATTTTTTTATAGTTTCCGGTTTTTATTTTTACTTACATGTTATTAGTAATTTTTCACAATTTTTTTTTACCTGAAAATGGCACGCTTCGGTTTGCCACCACTGGATTCCTTTATTTGAACAAAACTCTCGCTCTCTTTCTTATATATATATATATATATATATATATATATATATATTTGTTAGTACTCTCATGTTTGCCTACCTTATTTCTTTCGCTGATTAATATTTATTAATGAACAAAACTCTCTCTCTCTTTCTTTCTCTCTCTCTCTCTCTCTCTATATATATATATATATATATATATATATATATATATTTATTAGTACTTTTAGGTTCGCTAAGAAAGGGAGTGAACAGAGTTTTTGGTCGATTGAATGCAAGAAAGGTAAAAATTATGGGCAGAAAAAAATCCTCTTGGGAGACGATTCGAATTGCCCTAGTTTCTGCCAGTCCTCGTGTGTGTGTGTACAGGAGTTGTTTATTCGTTTATTATATATATATATATATATATACACAGATGGGTGGGGTTTGGGGAAATGAGGGGGACGTTCGTGTGTTTTTAACTGTTTCCCATATCTTCCTCTGACAAAAATCTGTGTGTTAATTTTGAAAAATGCACAATAATGATAATAATAACATACCTTTCCATTTTATTCATTCATTTCAATAAACTAAGAAACTGATGCCATACAAGTTTGCAAGAGAAATAACCATTGCCTTTAATAAAATCATTTTTTAATTACAAGTCAAAGGCACGGAAAGCTAGAAGAGCAAGTTCGTACCAAAAATCCTTCGCTACCGCTAGCCCATTCAAAAGGCCTCGGACAAATACGTGTGTTTCGCGTGCGTTTAATGATTAATTTCTTACATTGAGTAATTAAATTCTTATAATAAATAATTCTCTTAAAAGGACAAAATTCATTTGTTTTAAATTAATATACGTTTAGTTTCATTTAAATTAATACACGTTTGGCATTTTTCCTGATTTTCGTAATATATACAGAGGTGTGTGTGTGTGTGTGTGTGTGTGTGTGTGTAGATTTGTGAATATGATAATAGAACGAATTCTTTTAACTGCTTAGTGATTTGTTTTAATTCGGTGAAAGTCCATTTATATATATATATATATATATATATATATATATATATATATATATATTATCTGCATCTGTATTAATTTGTTGCCTCTTTTCAATGGATCACCTGTATATATCTCAGAGGATTACTTTTCTTTTTCGTAAAATTGTTTTAATTCACTTTAAGGTGAAAAGCGCGTAATATTTTTTCTGTTTTTGAAACGCGTGAAAGGCTTACCAAAACAAAATAGACATATATATACATATATATAGTGTGTGAGAGCTAGTTGTTATTATTACTAAATTGAGGTATTGGCGGTGGATTTGAGTAAGGTGTTTGATGTAATAGACCATAATATTCTACTTAATAAATTGTATTGTTACGGTTTTAGAGAGGCAAGCAGTGATTGAATTAAAAGTTATTTGACCGATAGATATAATTTGTATCAGTAAATAAGGGTTGCTCCAATAAAGCGCTTGCCAAACATGGTGTGCCACGGCGAAATTCAATATATAATGGTATCGCATCTGACCGGCAATCGGAAGATCCCGGGTTCGATTCCCGGGTGGTTACCTCATTTTTTCATTTGTTTCGTTCTCTCTCTCTCGTCTTGCGCGGAATATCTCCTATACAAGCGTCGTTCTTTACGTTATTTATACTGCGTGGTCTTTGCAGTTGAATGTATATATATATATATATCAGTGGCGGCTCGTGGTAATTTTACTTACGCATGCAGTCACATGCATTACAGTGTAGTACATATTAGATAAGCTGTATTTTGTCTTTTATGGTATTCTTATGAGTTATGTAGTAACCGAGGATAGAACCAATATTATATTAATAATATTAATAATAATTTTAACTTTATTTTTTTAACTTAAATAATAATTTTACATTCATTGAGTATATTATTTACGCATGCAGTGCATGCCTTGCATTCATTAAGAAGCCGCCCCTGATATATATATATATATATATATAAGGGGTTGACAAATAGGCACGATTATTATGATTCTTTCTATATATATATATATATATATATATATATATAAACACACATGGGCGAATGGGGGCGGGGTAATACGATCATTAAATCTAATGGAGGAAATATAAAGATGTCGTTCGCCGTCCGACCCCTTTATAGCGTATTGTGTTTTGGCTAAATTCAACTTTAAATAGAACTTTTGTCGAATTGACACAGTCTCCATTTCCTCGTGTGTGTGTGTGTGTGTGTGTGTGTGTGTGTGCACGAGTTGTTTATTCGTTTATTATATATATATATATATATATATATATATATATATATATATACGGGTTTGGGTAATGACATTCGTGTGTTTCATAAATTTTCATTTCGTTTGGAGTGAAGGGAGACTTATCAGGGATTGGGGGAAGGTCTCTCAACCATCAGGTGTTCTTCGAAACCGACCCCGTTATAGCTGATTGTGTTTTGGCTAATTTCAATTGATTAATTTCTTTAAATTTCGTTTTTTTCAATTTTCTTCGCAGGGGATTGGGGGGAATGATGCTCGTGTGTTTCATAAATTTTCATTTCGTTTGGAGTGAAGGGAGACTTATCAGGGATTGGGGGGAAGGTTTCTCAACCAGCAGGTGTTCTTCGAAACCGACCCCGTTATAGCGGATTGTGTTTTGGCTAATTTCAATTGATTAATTTCTTTAAATTTCGTTTTTTTTTCAATTTTCTTCGTAGGGGATTAGGGGTGAATGAGGCTCGTGTGTTTCATAAATTTTCATTTCGTTTAGTTATTCGTGACTTAAATATTTATAATAAAAATTAAGTGTGTAAAAATTATTTATTTAATAAACAGAATTTAATTGGATTCATCTACCGTCATATAAATATATATTGTGGTACACTATTTAAATGGATGATTAATATACGGTTTTTGCTATCTGGAATACATGGCGCTATCTGGCAACTCAGCCAGAATAGAGGTTTATAAAAGACCGAGAGACGACTGACGGAGTCATTACAAGCTCGGCTCCCAGCCGAGCAAGGAACTCTGGTCCTTCTCTTTCTGGCCCTTTGGGAAAATCCCTTAGAGGCCTCTTAGGTTAGGTAAACGAAAATAGCTTGGGGGAGAACTCCGCCTCCAAGTTGCATGCCTTGCAATCAAAGGCAACTACTCTCTCTCTCTCTCTCTTGCAGGTGTACCCCCCCCCCCCTTGGCTCAGCCAACTGACTGATTCAGCCAACTGGCTGATTAGGAGCCTATAAAACAACGCCTACTCGGATGAAGTCTTAATATGCACTTGGCTCCTGCCAGGTGAACACCTCTCCTCCTTTCTCTCCTCCTTTCTCGCCTTTCTGGCCCTTTGGGGGAAATAGCTTGGGGGAGAACTCCGCCTCCAAGTTGCATGCCCCTTGCAACCCCGGTTGGCAACAAAGGCCAGTACTCTTCTTTTTTTTGCAACACCCCCACCCCCCTTTGCAACAACCCCCACCCATTTTGCAACATTACGTAATCACTTGCAACATTCTTGCACTCTCCCCTTTTGCGGCTATACTACTACCTTTGCAACAACCCCCACCCCCTTGCAACATTACGTAATCACTTGCAACATTCTTGCACTTTCCCCTTTTTCGGCTGTACTACTGCTCCCTGTAATGATGCATGATTTATTGATTCAGACATTAACCTACAGTAAAATTGATTTATTGATTTTATTGATTTTAAAGCAAACAAATGATCTCTATTTTGCAGTACAAAGAGTAAACTGCACCTAGTGGATCTGCAGAGAGGAGAAAATATTTTATAATATACGGCCTATCATTGATTAAATTTTTGTCCTTTTCAACTAGTTTGTTAAGGTTATGAATGAAGAACAACTTGTATATTGTGTAAATAGCGTTATATAGGTTACTTTGGTAGTTCAGACAAACTATTCAAACCACAGTATGTACAAAATCCAGTCAGAACTTTCTGCCTCAAGATTATAAAACATAAGATTCAGCCCCCTGACTCGAATGTAGTATAAAATTTGTGTATGGTGCGTTGATGAATGGACTGTCGCTTGGAAAAGCTATAAAAGCAGCTAATATTTAAGGACAATTGAATAGTTTTAATCTTATTTCAAGTTCACAACATGGAATTAAATTAAGAAGGGTTTTTAGATTTTCAAATTTTTTATCTGATCAGGTAGATGATGGACATAATTCAGCCTACACATTACTTAATAGAATTTATTAAGACCCTTGACAAGGTTCCACATAATTCCAAGCCGTCCTTATCGATAAAATCCTTCTTATTAAAATTATTCCCCAAACCTATGCGCACATCTCTTTGATGCAAGATGTTTTTTTTATTATTTTATTTTATTATTATTATTATTATTATTATTATTATTTACCAATATTTAATTTCTTCTGAATTTCTATTTAACTTAAACTTCTCATCTTCGTGGTTGCTTGCCAAATCATTTATGATATATATTCTATACAGTAAGTTTATCTCGGCTCTCAGACAACTTCTTCACTGACTCACTGGGATACGTTGTGTATAGTGAGAGGTACAATTTTCTTATTTTTACAGCTAAATGTTTCAGATTAAGGACTGTTAAGTAAAACATCTAAAATTTGCAAATGGTACAAAATGTAGGATACCCAACCATCCCCATTTATTTATATTTGTTCCATGAGTACAAGTGAGAAAAGAATATTATTAAAATTTTTTTGTATCTTTGTTGTTAAAAATAATAACTAAAAGATGCTCTGGTTAGAAAGCCTGTCAGTAAGAACCAAGAGATTTTTTGGAAAGAATTAAAAGTATTAAATAATAGTACAGTGTCTCTCCCTATTGTCCTTGGTATCAAAATGGAATATAGTGCTGACATATATATATATATATATATATATTATATAATATTATATATTATATATGCAGGAAGGAGGTGCCATGGGCAAATGTCCTGCAAAAGTGGCCACTCATAGAAGAAGAAGAGCCAAAATCAAGGGCCAGGGTTATCGAGATGCCTAGACACTGCTCTACGTTTGAAAGATGGGAGGTCATAGCCAGAAGGAATGATGGATTGAGGAAGATTTTTCAGAGTTGACCGGATGAGTAGATGAAAGACTGAAAATACTGATTAATTCTTACGTTAGATAGTTGGACAGAAAAGGAATGTGTAGAAAGTTTGGTACTGCGCGCTCTCCTTAAAGGAGGAGGCAAGCAGTTAGAGAGCTCAGAAGAGCAATGTCCGTTATGATAGCGATAGTAAAGAGAGAGTGAGGCAACATTGCGGGGAAGGAGAGAGCTGGGAATTGATGAGACGAAAAGCCTTTGATTCCACCCAGTCAAGTACGGTTGTGTGGGTTGAACCATCCCCACACATGAGAAGCATACTCCATACAGGGACGAACAAGACCCCTGTACAGGGACGGCAACT
This sequence comes from Bathynomus jamesi, assembly GCA_023014485.1. Classification (NCBI taxonomy): domain Eukaryota; kingdom Metazoa; phylum Arthropoda; class Malacostraca; order Isopoda; family Cirolanidae; genus Bathynomus; species Bathynomus jamesi. The sequence goes on from JAJOZX010001416.1 coordinate 381,060, forward strand.
GAGCAGAGTGAAGAAACTGCGGAGGCGGTACAGCACACCTAACCTCTTATAAGCTGTTTTAGAAAGAGAGTATATGTGATCTTTCCAGGAAAGATCACGCTAAAAGGACTGGCCAAGCATGTTGAGAAAAGAGGAAGGAATGAGTTGTGTTGTTGAAGGTAAGGGGGTAGTCGTGTGGGAGATTGTAACGAGTAGACAGATGGAGGAACTGAGTTTTGAAACATTGAGAGCAACAAGGTTTTCCCTGCCCCAATCAGAGATCGCAGAAATATCAGAGGTCAGGTTCTCAGAGTGGAATCACCGGTCTAGGAGCGAATAGGAGGAAGAAGTGCAAATTAAAAGATCATTAATAAATAAAAGGAAGAGAGGGGGTGAGCGGGAAGAACCCTGAGGAACACCACTGTTAATAGCTTTAGGAGAAGAACAATGGCCATCTACAACTGCAGCTATAGTTCGGCCAGAAAGGAAATTAGAGATGAATGCACAGAGAGAAGGGCAGAAACCGAAGGAGGGATGGTTTGGCAATTAAAGATTTGTGCCAGACTCTATCAATAGCTTTTGATATGTCTAGCGCAATAGCGAAAGTTTCACCGAAATCCCGAAAGGAGGATGACCAAGTGTCAGAGAGATATGCAAGAAGATCGCAAGTAGTGCGTCCCTTGTGGAAGCCATAATGACGATCTGAAAGAAGATTGTGAGATGAAAGGTGTTTAAGAATCTATTAAAGTTAGATTGAAAAACTTTGGAAGGGCAAGGAATCAAGGCAAATAGACGGTTGGACGGTTGAGAGTAGTCGACCTTCTTGGGGACAGGCTGAATGAAAGCGAACGTCCTGCAGGAAGGAAAAATACCAGATGAGAGACAAAAACGACGAAAGATAAATTGTTAATGTGTTCATTCCTCCATAACCAGAAATTAAACATCAAATAAAACTTATATGAAAGATAGAGGGCAGTCATTTAAAGTTAAGCGCATTCAGAATTCTGAACTCGCAGACACCTTACATGATGTCGAGATTTTCCATTTCTGATATCTGAATTTTTAGTGACTCGTCATTCCAATTTGATTGTATCTATATCTATAACGTCTGGCTATTTACCTATCTATCTGTTTATCGATGGACAGGTACAGGGCCGTTTCTATCCATTAGGGGGCCCTAAGCAGTATACCCATTTGAGGCCCCACCCCTCCATCCACCAACTTACGCCTTACTACATCACCTCAGCACACACATACAAAAAGTGGCTGTGTTGATAAAAAACAATTATGAAACAATTTTAATGAAACATTTATGTCCAAAACAACAAATATGTACTTTCAGAAGACAAACAGAAAAAATACTCTTCATGAAATTCCTGAAAATTAGCTTATACATTATTTAGAATAAATGACAGAACTAAGCCTAACTTAATGTGCAAGGGTGGTAGGAGGATTTTATTTGGTTCAACTAGATGTTCATGTAAAATGTTCTTTGATCCTGGGGTAAGATTCTCTCTAGGAGGCCAAGTTTTCCTCTTCCAGTGCTGGTCACGTGCTCGACTATCCCATTCGCAGATGAAACATGGCATCTTAGTGTATCCTTATTGCTGCCCAAGTAACATGCAAAGGACTTTGAGATCCCCACACAATATCCATCTGTGATTTTGATACTGAATTTTTTCTAGAAGCAGTTTCATGTTATCATAGGTCTCTTTTAACTGAGTAGAATGGGCCACTGGGATTGATGCATATTTGTTATCGTTGTGCAGTAACACTCCTTTTAGACTGGTTTTAGAGGAATCTATAAACAACCTCCAGTCACTGGTTTGGTGTTCGATGCCTAGCTTGCACACTAATCCTGTGATGTCCTTGCAAAATACCAAGGGACCATCTTCTTCGAAAAAAGGCACGAAGTCTTTCTCACGATTTCTGTATCAAGCGATGTGTCGGATGCCAATAAATTGTTCTCCTGCAATCTAGACCCCAAAAGTTCTGCAGAGTCCTTCGGCAGATTCAAATCCCTGACTAAGTCATTTAGTTCGGCTTGGGTTAATGGTTTAGGAGGATCTCGGTCAGCTGTTGGCTGTTCATAAACATCATCATTGTCTGAATTTGGAGCTGAATCAGAATCTGAATTGTATTGATCCAGACTCTCGGGTGGGCGGGGAATAGGAACTTCTGGACCATGGGGTACCGGCCTTATTGCAGATGGAAGACTTGGGTATTGAAGGCTCTCTTTATTCTTTGCATTATAACCTTTAACATTGCAAGAACAGAAGTAGCAGTGGTCGGTATGGTTTCTAGGCTCGCGCCATACCATAGGGATCCCAAATGGCAAACTTTTCTTTTTACCTTTGCTCCAATTCCTTAGTGCCGCAACACACGTAAGAAAAACCTTGTGTGGAGCCCAACTTTTGTCTTGATCTCCTAATTTAATTCCAAAATAAGCATGATAAGCTCTCTTAATGAAAGTCGTTACATTTGTCTTTGTTTTGCAACAACATACCGACCACAAATATAACAAAATATGTCTGGACTATGGGTACATCCTCTAGAAGCCATTATTAAAATTTTAAAGACGTAATGTTAGAATTATCTATCTGAAAAATATGAAAAAACGAAATTAATTAAAGATAAAAAAGGTAAAAAATTACAAAAAGCGCCAAAATTGTTTTGCTAATAACTTTACAACTGTGGGTGATAGAAAAAAACTGGTAGCATTTTTTAATTCAGCGCACGAACTGCTTCAGAATCACAACTCAAAATAAAGAAATCGATTTTCATGCAGACCGGTGTAATTGATAAACTGTGTACCACTCTGAACACTCGTCTAGAAGCGTACGCTGTCCTGCAGAAAAGATTTGGATTTTGTATTTCCTTCTAGTCCTGGACATCGACAGTCTTCGACGGTCAGCTGAACATCTAGTACAGGGGTTACCAAATTGGTGTTCCGCGGAACACTTGTATACCGTGAGAAGTGTTCCGCGGAACACAATTTGGGAACCCCTGATCTAGTAGAATGATATCCGGCTGATCTGGAGAAAGAGTTGGTAACAGAAGTTGTGCAGTTCGCTGCCCTAATGAAACTCACCGAAAGTGAAACAGAATCCCAGACGGAACGTGAAGACATACGCAACAGATTTTATCGGCATATGAACACAAATGAACTGAAAGGAACATTCCCAAATATGGAAATAGCAATGAGAATATACCTGTGTATGTTTGTCACGAACTGTTCTGGTGAACGTTCATTCTCGAAACTCAAACTGACCAAAAATTACCTTCGCTCCACAATGGGCCAGGGGCGCCTTTCGTCCCTGCCGCTGTTGAGTATTGAGCATGAAGTGATGCAGTCGGTGAGTTTCGAGGACACAATCACGCAGTTTTCCAAACAAAAAGCGTCCTATGTAATATTCATTACAAATCTACACTCCATCTACAGTACAGTAAGCTGTACAGTTTAGCTGTTTATTAAGTGCATTACAACTGTGTAGCTGTTTAGTAAGAGCATTACAATAACTGTGTAGATGTTTATTAAGTGCATTACAACTGTGTAGCCTACTAGTGTAGCTGTTACACTGTATGTGTACATAGTTAAGTTATAGTCTTTAATATCACATTAATAAGCCGAATGGCTTCCGCATGTGTGTTTTGTGTGTGTTAAAAAAATATATCTGTTATGTGCATTACAAATATTGTCATTCATTAACACCCTAAAATAATATATCCCGAGAAATAGTTTGCCCAAGGCCCTGCACACTGTAAATGCGCCCCTGCGTGCTGAGGCATGCATTCAAGACGTATGAAAGAATTTCGGACATTTACTTTAGTGAAGCAACTGTATCACATTGTGTATTTGCATAAAGTGTAAAAAATCTTCACGAGTTTCATTTTTTTGTTGCGTGCGGGTTTCTGAACCTTGTTTATATGGTCGTTTTCTTTACTTTTGTCTCAAGAATACCCTCTGCGATTTATGAAACACATTTATGAATCACCCTGTATAGCCCTATACATAATGAAGTCTTTTTCTGAAGATTTAAAGGAATAGTTTGTTTTTGAACTGTGACGTGGAATCTTTAGTGTTTTGATTGAATTACATGATACTAATTAATGTTTTTCGTACATTAGTAACACATGTTCGTGTACACACATAAAAATATATAAATAAATACATAAATACATGGTGGTGGTGTAGTGGTCAGCGTCGCTGACTACGAACCCATCGGCCCCGGGATCGAGACTCAGTGACGGCAGGCGGCGCCCAGCATAAACCCAGCTGTTCATCCTTCCACACAATAAAAAAATTGGTTGGTAGATAAATGGGTACCCTGGGTAGCCTAGTGGTTAAGACGCTAGGCTACTGGTGGGGCGTGGTTTAGATTCCACGTTAAACTGTAAGTCTAAGGTGGAGTGACACGCTTGACCTTCGTCAGAATGAACAATTCGGGCAGAAGCAAAACAAAGGTGTATATATATTAGTGATGTAGGTCACATCCGCATCCGCATCCGCGGAACATCCGCACATTTTCTCGCATCCGCATCCGCACCCGCATCCGCACTTTGGACTGCGGATGTCGTGCGGATGTGGACCGTTGAGATAAAACGTCATTAATAAGCGGAAATTATCAAATTCTACTATATTAATAGAACTAGTTCATTGTGCGCAAAAGTGATGCAAGCGACAAGACGAGAGGCTGTTCTTGTATGAAGTTACTCTCTTGCAACCTACTTAGATCCACGTTACAAAGCTAAGTTATTTTCACCTAGTACATTAGAACGAGTTAAATCATCACTTGGCAAAGCAGTTGAAGAGTTTCAATCTCTTGAATCTGTCGCTTCGCCACCCACCAAAAGAATAAAAGTTTCAGTGACAGAACCAACACCTTCAACAAGCAAATCTATCACAGAATCTGTCTCTCAGTTTCTTGAGTCAAGCAGCAATGACGAGACCTACGCGATGTCAAAAGATGTAGTAAAAATGATCGAGAGCTATCACCAAGAAAAACGCCTGGTTGCATGTGACAATCCTATTAGTTGGTGGAAAAATACGCAGAATATCTATCCATACTTGAGTAAACTTGCAAGGAAACATTTAGCCTGTCCTCCAACAAACGTACCAAGCGAGAGATTATTTAGCAGTGCTAGATTAATATATGATGAAAAGAGAAACAGACTGGCAGCAGAAAAGGCAGAAAAATTAATGTTCCTTAAGCATAACCTTCCTATAATTAAGTTTGAACATTAAACGATGAACATCTTAGTTTACTTTATTTTAATTACTCATTTATAAATATGCCTAATAAAACTTTAAACTTAATATAAATAGTTATCAAGCTAATTAAAGATCTCTTTCTATAAGGGTGGAGGTTGGGGAAAGAGGACGGTGGGGTGCATTTGAGTTGGTTCACGTCCCGCATCCTGGTAACACAATTATGGTTTCTAATTGTGGCTGAAACTCAACAAAATATAACGAATTTATTTGCAGACGAATTCACTAATTGATTTCTATATTAGTTAGATGCTTGATATTATTTTATATGTTCAGAGAAAAGTACAGCAATTATTGTACAATTAATCAATTATACTACATTATAGCTACAGCTCTCTCTATATAATAACTTTTATATACGTTAAACACAACAAATCTCGAATATATCCTAAAAAATAACGAAAATGTAGACATCCGCATCCGCATCCGCATCCGCGGATGTTGAAATCAAACATCCTCATCCGCGGATGTGAAAACAATGACATCCGCTAATCACTAATATATATATATGCTGCAAACCCACAAGGAAAAATAAAAACGATTCCAAGGCCTTTCGTGTATTCAAAGCTACACCTCGTCATTCCCTGACGAGGTGTAGCTTTGAATACACGAAAGGCCTTGGAATCGTTTTTCTTTTTCCTTGTGGGTTTGCAGCATTCATTCATTTCACATGTTTTATTGTGAAATTCATCCCATATATATATATATATATATATATATATATATATATATATATATATATATATAGTGCCAAGAAAGTAGGCTCACCATAATTTATGAATTACCCTGAAACGAATGTTTAGGGTCACCAGTCGGGGCATTCAGCCCAAACAAAAAATATTTAATAAGGAGATAGAAATGACTGTGGCTTTTGTTTAATTAAAAAAATAAGTGAATTATTTGTTCACAGTGATCAACAATTATGCATACGATAATTGTGCTATATTGCAATGACTGATTATTATTATTATTAGCAATAATAAATGGTTTATACAGTATAAGAGTTAAGTGAATACAATAACGATAAGAGACATTAATCTAGGTAATGAGACATACGGCATTGAACACGCAATAATAAGTAATTAAGCCAATAATAATTGAAGTAATGAAAGTACGGTATTGCTACAGTACTTGAATAGGCAAGTAAAATAAAATACATAAATGAGCAAATAAACAAGCCGATACAAATAATGTAAGATAATTGAATCCGGTAAAATAACTGAAAGGCGTACTGCAGTCGTAACGGGAGAATTAGTTTGCCGGTTGTTTGGGAATATTTGAAGATAGCCTATTCGCTAGGCTGAGGATATACACTGAAGTTAAAGTTATGTAGGCTACGCGGGAGTTGCTTAACACGAAGACAGAAAGGTAGGCCAAATGGGCTTACGGTCTATGAGAAGGTTTACGGATCTGGGCTTTGAAGTATAGTAGATACATCGGAGCAAGTGTAGTTCACGTCCCCCTGACGCAAAAGGGGACACAAACTACACTAGGTCAAAGTTGGGGAACGTAAACTACACTAGGATCTTTAGGAGACACTTTTTAAATGAATCCATCAAATAAAACATTAAAACTAACGAAAATAATACAACTTAACCGGATCACCTGAAGATCAGGGCCCCCCAGCCTTCTTTAGTTAGCTTTATATGGCTAACTAACGAAAATACCACGACCCAACCTAACCAATCGTCAAAGCCGTACAGTTGACCTAACGATTGGTTAGGTTAGGTCGTGATATTTTCGTTAGTTAGCCTTATAAGGCTAACTAAAGAAGGCTGGGGGCCCTGATCGTCAGGTGATCCACTTAACCTATCCAATCGTCAATATATATATATGTTAACCCCTCCGTCTATGGCCTGGGTTGGTTCGAAGTCGACGGGGGTTCTAGTTAGGTGGCAGCAACGGATGTATTGTTCGCAGTAGTTTTCTTTTATATTACTCTCCGAGTTCTTCTATAGTGGCTCGGAGGATTCTAGTAGACTTACTAAAATTCTCTGAAGATTCCCGGATTCTTCTTATAGCGTATCAGGGAATGTGACTGACTAAGTTCCTGAAGCGAACAAGGTTCGAAGGAGAAGATAAAGACTATTTCTTACTGGATTTTACTGCAAAAAGGTACAGGTAGTGCTCAGCCTTTGAATCTATTTCTTAATATAAATGGAAGATTTTACTTGATTTATACCCCAAAACTGCTAACATCATTATTATTAAATGTTGAAAAGGCTGCATTATTTTGCACAATATTTGAAAATAAAGTAAATCTTTTAGCTGTGGTAAGGTTTAAACGAATAAACAAGATATTTGAAGATGAAGCCATATTTTTATCTTAAACCGCGTATTTTCAGATCTGATGCTATCATGATCTGCCAAGTTAACTAAAAGTGGAAATTGAACTATGCATCTTTACACTAAAATATGCATACGAGTAAAAATTAAAGGTTTAAGATTTACAATTAAATGCTTAGGCAAGACGTGACTTCATCTTTTATACGAAGAGAGAATGTATACAAAATATGAACATTGCAAAGCTTAAGCAGGATTCATTATTAAGCGAAATCTAAAAAAATGATTAAGAGATTTTAAAAAGACAAGTCACCAATTATTTGGCAAAGTAGAAAGCAAATCAAATTTTATCCAAACTCGCGTTGGGCGATTTTGGTCCTTATGTAAAAATGAATACACACACGTACATACATTTGATTAGGCATTATATAAAGTTAAATATATACGAATATACAGGATTATATAAATACATGAACCATATAACACATGAATTTTAAAATGGATACAAGAACTATATAAATGAATACAAGAATTACATGAAGAATAAGATAGTATAGGAATATGGGAATTATTTATGGTTCATTTTTACAGGGCTCTTCCCTCTAGAATGATATTAATATAATAATGTAACATCCTAACTAATGCTAACTAGATGATAACTATGGGTTTTATAATACAGATTTATATACACAACATAAGTCGGGTGGTTAAGTCTAGTTCACGTGGTCTGGGTACGCACTCTTGGTCGTGCATAAATAGTTTCATGTTGTTCGGTGTCTCTTGTTTTCTTTGTTCCCAGAATGATCTTTTCACCACAAATATACCGAGGATAATAGCACATACAATAATGATACTAACGGCAGATGTTGAGAAAATTGTTACAGGTTGTAGTATTTGTAAGAGGTTATTTTGGTTATCATCCGAAATTTTAAACCGGCTCAATTGATCATTCCATTCAGGGGCATGTAGCTCGGGTAGGATGGTTACAGGTTTTATGGAGAGATTTAAGATCTCTATGACGGGTTTAAATTTAATTTGCGACGGGAAGGGGTATGAGTTATTAAGGGTAACCTTGTACGGGTTGTATATTTGGAGGGTTTTTGAACGCAAGGAGCAACCAATTGGTAGCCGAATAACCATAGGGATTGTGATGAGGGAATAATTCGACGGACACTCGAGAGTAGCGGCAGTCCTGTTCGCGAAAGAAACCCAGATGTCTGGTCCAATTCGTAGTTGGACGGTTTTAGGGGAATTAAATTTTTTAAATGAACATACCGGGGCATGCCGGTCACGAATTAAGTCGATAAAGCAAGACCTAGTAGTTGGAAGAATAACTGGTTTGAGTGGAGGGCAAACGAGTTGTTTATTTGGTTGCGGGAATCGGCATTCGGCAGTGCCGGACGTCGCTATCTGACATCATAGAATAGGCTGACAGATCTTTGGTGAAGAAAAGGTAAGGTGGTACAGTGGGTAAATACAACCGATAGACATTAGAGTTGTTTTGGTAGGGTGTTGGGAAAGGGTGAAATTTTTATACATCATAAGTGAGTACATCGAAAAATGGTATAATTATGAGGTATGTGAAGGGGCGTGGTCCATGTACAGTCCAGGTGTATTCTTGAGATTGGGGGTAATTAGTGTGGTTGAGTGGGAATATGGGTGATAATTTTAATTGTGTCTGGGCGGTGTGAATCAAGGACTGAAGTGCTTCCCATGGTATTAGGGTGGAAAGAGTGATTTTTCCATGGTCTAGCTGGGTTGCACGCAAAACCTTGGAATTAATCGTAATTATTTGTTGTAAATACTTATCGATTAGGGTTACTTGGAGGTTAATTATCTCTATTAATTCTAGATATCTTTTGTGTTCTTTGTATTGAGCTAACATGGATTCAAGGTATGTGAATCTGTCCGAAAGGGAGTGGAGGAAGCGATTGTTTTCGTGTAGTGACCTAATAGTTTGTTCTAACATGTGTCCATTATACTGTCGATTCGCGCGAAGAGATTCAATTTGAATTCGATTCTTTTAATATCTTCTTCGGTTGCTAATCCGAATAAACCTTGAATATTTTTCCTCCTATATCTATCAGTCCCCTTTTATTTCTTTGATTAATTTTTCCGAGTTTTGTTTCCGTTTGTATCCATGGTAATGCCAATATTTCTGATAGGCGCGTGTTGTAGTTCGAATATTTTCGAAGGTATTTTCTAACAGAACGCGACTAATCTGATCTTTTCCCTGGAAAGAACCCTAAACTTTACTTTCAAACGTTTTAATTGAGTTTGTATCTGAAGGAGATTGATCTTGATTCTAGCAGGGGGTTGCAAATTGATAAAAAGGTCCGCGTGTCCTTTCAAAAATTTACCATCTGCGAGCTTTTCTATAACAACTCCGGTAGAAATTTTAATGCTAGGGCTACAAGAGTAAATAATTTGGAAAATTATAAGGGGGACAATTTTATTCATTTCTACGCCTTAGATTATACGGAGCTGGGGGTGGCTGTGTGGATACTTGTGTTTGTGGGCGAAGGGGTCGGCCTCGTTTTGGTGGCAATGGGGGTCGACCGTTAAGCTCGGATTCTGAGCGGGTTCGTTTCTTATGTGAAGGTTCTAGTTCACGTGGTTGATGCATTGCGGGCGGTATGTAGGGTCCGTGCGTCGATCATCAATCGGTGAGGGTGGTGACCGAGGAGATGGTGGAGTTGGAGGAGATGGAGTTGAGGAGATGGTGATTGGAGGAGATGGTGGATTCCACTGAGTGATCCTCTCGAGGAGTTTCTCCAGGGTCTGGGTCCGATGGGACTCTTGGTTCTGGGGCCTCCTCTTGTTCAGAGATTGGCTCGAGTACTGGTGGTATTACGAGGTACCAATCTTCGTCATGGGTAGTGGTTCCCGCGGTGACCACTTCAGTTTTTTCCCTGCTCGATTTGTTAATACCTTGACCTTTCGAAGGATAGGCGGCTCGAACGCCTGGCAGCTGTTTTTTGGGAAGGTGTTGTTCGGCAGCTATCTTCAAATTGTCAGCGTGAATGATCTTTAGTTTGGAATGATCCCGGAGGTCGAGGATTTCATAACGATTTTTTCCGAGGTTTTTCATAATCCTATATGGGCCATCCCATTTTGGGTATAATTTGCGATGAGCACTGGCGGTTTCACGCTCTTCAGATAACATCGCATACCGACGATTATAGTCCGTTGACGGGATGACGCCTATGTTGCTCTTGCTCCATCTGTTGGTTTCGTTGGTCTAGGAAGGGCATAGCGGATTATGTCAAAAATCTTGAAAGATCGTTCAGCTAGTTGCTGATTTGCTTCTGCCATCTCGGAAGATGTTAGAACTGCCGGGTCGATTTGGTCGGGCAAATCAAAAGGTAGACGCTTGTCGTAGTGATATAGGACGAAATGAGGGGTGTCCCCGATGGACACATTATAGCCATTGTTGATGGCTGTTTGTACCATGGGAAGGGAATCATCCCATGTACGGAGGATGCATCGACAACGTGGCGAAGGGCTCTAAGATCTTTCGATTGTGCCTTTCCACTAAGCCGTTTGCCTGCGGATGGTATGCCACAATGTGTGTTTTTTAATTTTACACATGTTACAGAGTGATTCGAACAGTTTGGACGTGAAACTAAGAGCGTTATCCGAATTAGGATGGAAGGAGTGTATGATTTGGATGACGCGTTCCACTAGGGCTCTGCCACAGTTTCCGAGGTCTGGTCTGGAATGGCAGCTACTTCGCTGTAACGCGAGAAGTGGTCCGTAAACACAATGATGTACTGGTTTCCCTTTGATGTTTTGGGAATGGTCCCAGTATATCCATTCCAGTTCTTTGCCAGGGCCTTTGGCATACTGGATATTTATGCATAGGAGCTGTGGATGGTACGTTGCCCTTATGTTTTAAACACGACGGACATTCGGCGATGTATTCATGTACCTTTCTGTTCATTTCGGGAAAATGGTATCGCTCCAAAAGACTCTTGATGGTGCGATCCGGCCCCATGTGGCCATACAAAGGTGAGTCGTGACAAAGTCCAATGGCTATATCGACGAGATCCTTTGGTATCTCCACGAGGTCGTTTCCATCTTCGTTCCTGAAATGTACGAGCCCATCTTTGAGGTTGTACTGTTCTTTTACCTTCGATGGTTCCTTTTGTTCCAGGCGCGCCCGAAGGTTTTGGGTGTGTTGGTCCTGTTGTTGGGAGTATCGCAGGCACTCGTAGTCGAACACAGGAAGAATTCCTATTTTATTCACTTGGGCGTCGGGCTTGAGCCTCGACAATCCGTCTGGAATAACTTGAAGTTTTCCCGGTTTGTATACGATTTTTGCCGCAAAGTCCTGAATCAACAGAGCCCATCTACTCAACCGTCCTTCAAGTAACTTGTCCTTGAAGAGGTACGTGAGTGGCTTATGGTCAGTCTTGATGGTTACATCGTAGCCATAGACGATATTTCGGAATTTTTTCAAAGCCCAATATACCGCTAGGGCCTCTCGGTCCGTAGTGGAATAATTCCGTTGAGGTGCAGAGAGTTGACTGGCATAAGCAATGGGTAATTCCACACCATCTACGTCCTGTAATAGGACGGCTCCTAGTCCATAGGAGGAAGCATCGGGCTATGACGAAGGGTCTTGAGTAATCAGGATATTGTAGGATGGCTGACAGGTTAGTTTACCAATTAAAGTTTCAAAGGCATGTTGGTGATCGGATTCCCAGTTAAATTTAGAATTTTTCTGGAACAAATTAGTAATGGGTTTAGCAATATTTGAAAATTGGGGGATGAAATTCGATAGAATCCGACAAAACCAATAAATGCACGGGCGTCGTCGATGGTTTTGGGTACAGGGTACCGTTCCAGCGCTTCGAGTTTGGCTGGATCAGGTTTAATTCCTGTGGACGAGAGTAGGAATCCTAGGTATACCAGGGATTCTTGTAAAAAATTGCACTTTGCAAGCTTCAGTTTAAGGTGTGCTTTCCCTACGTTCAGAATTGTTTCCTGCATGTTTGGAATCGGGAAACGGTCCGGGATGGTAATGTGGTTCAGGCGTCTAGAATCTATATAAGGGCGAGATGTTCCGTCCTTTTTGGAGACGAGAATCATAGGAGCGGACCAGTGACTAGCTGAAGGCTGAATGACATCATGCTCCAACATGTCCGTGATGTGTTCTTCAATAGTGACTAATTGGGAATGTGGAACCCGATAGGGAGGAATGAAAATGGGTTTGGAATTGGGTTCCAGCTTGATGTCAAAAGGGACCAAATTAGTTCGGCCCAGAGGATCTCCTTTTAGGGCAATCACATCTCTATTTCTTACCAGGAAATCGAGAAGTGATTCCATTAGTTTGGGATCCTGTAAGGCTGGTGACTCCTGAAGGGAGTGTTCCAGACATTTCTTATATTCTTCTTTTAATACTGAAGGGTTTAACTCTAAGGAACTGGAAACACGATTTATCGTACTGGTGGGGAAATCTGAATCTATTTCTACTGTGGAAACAGTTCCTATTTTCTGATTTGAAGTTAATTCTATAGGACTTTTTCCTTTGTTTAAACAAACAACAGGGATAGCTGAATTCTGACTCTGACTAAGGACTTGGGCAATAAGAACATCTCTTTTGAAATTACTTTTCTTTGTAATCAGAATACGCTCTGACTCTAATAATTTTCCTTGATTGTCGACTACTTTTGCCCGGAAACAGATCTTCTCTTAAGGGGCTACTGTTATATGCTCGGTAGGGCATATGAAAAATTGTGAATCTGACTCTGGTTCGGCGACTAAAATTTGCCTTATTGGCTGAACTGAAGCTGGCTGAACTGAAACTGGCTGACTGGAAACTGGCTGACTGGAAACTGGCTGACTGGAAACTGACTGACTGGAAACTGACTGACTGGAAACTGACTGTGTTGATCCGACTGGATTCAACAACTGGAACTGATTACCCTGGGGTCTGATTTCTGGAGCGGTCGTCCCTCTGGATGCAACCGGCTGATTTGAACTGCTATCAAGTGGAGGGGGTTTCCTATTTCTTTCGGAAATCTGAACTGAACTAATTCTATTAGCATTAAGCTCATGAAGATGGTGTGTCCTATTTCGACACTTTACTAGCTTTCCGGCTGGGTAAATCTCCCATTGATTCCGGTTAAAAAAATCCATACCTAGTAGGATATCTGTCTGAAAGGTGGCGTCTGTGTCCACTATACAACATTTCGCTGGGTATACCGCGTTTCCAACTCCTAAATATAATTCAATTTCTCCGTATGTAGGTAAAGGCGTGCCCGTAACTCCTCGGAGTTGACAGGAGGGTGCCTTAATTTCATATTTGTAATCTGTACTCTCTAGTAATTCATGTACACATTGTTTCTTAATTAACGTCGCGTGTGCTCCTGTATCTAGGAGAGCAGTTAAATCTTGGTTATCAGCGCTACAATTTATTATTAAATCTAGGAGGTCCGCACCTATTATCCTGATGGGGAGTTTGTGTGCGTATCTGGGTTCATTGCTGTAATTTAGGAGGGAGGGGGTTGAACTGCCGCCTCCAGGGTTTTCTTGAAAACTGTATTCTGGGGAAAATGGTTCTTCTGCGGTACTTCTACGTACCGAACAAACCGACCTTGCTGATTGTACTGGGGTTTGTACATGGGGTAATAATGTGATTGACCCTGTGGTCGTAATCTATTTGGTTGGTGGTTCGGCTGAGGCTGGGAATGGACTGGTTTCTGGGGATTGGGGGACTTTTGGGAACGTTGGTGGTTTGGTTTCTGGAAGTGGGGCCCATACCTTGCAGGGGCTTTATCGGCACATTTTTGGCGATCGCCACGGCGATGACCATGTTCGTGACAGTGGGAGCAATAAGAGGGATAAGTGCATTGGCTTATCATGTGCCCAAAGCTATCGCAATTAAAACACTGTGGAGGAGGGCGTGTATTCTGGGTTTGGGGGGCTTGTTTCTGGGGTGGTGTCCCCTGCATTGGCCTCGATTTATAGGGTTGTTGTTGTTGCTGTTGGTGTTGTGGTTGCTGCTGCTGAATGTAATGTACGGGGGTTTCTCTACCCTTTCGGTAGTTCTGGTTTGCTAAATCTGGGTAATGTTCCCGTGTTTTATTTATAGCTACACTTACAGGTTTGTCAACATTTAAAAATTCTTGAAACTTATTTTTAGGTGCTCCGGGTAGGTTTTGTTAAATTGTCGTTGCTACTATAAGGTTTCTTTGTTTTGAAGTGAAAGTAATACCACATGCATTTTCTGCGGCTCGGAGGGCTTCTCCTACGAGTTTATGTGTTTGTGTAATAAAATTGTTTAAATCTTCGTGTTCCTCTTTCTTCCATTTAGCTTGGAAGACTGCTTCTAACGTGGCTAAGGGTTGTGCAAGTGTTATTTCTTTAAAAAATTCTAATAAGTTTTATTTAAAATTGTCCCATGTTGTAGTTTCGCTAATTGATGGGACGTAGGTGACTGTGTCATGAGCATTCCCTTCTTTAGGGTCGATAAATCTTTTTGCTTCGCTAACTTTTATATCATCATCGGTGATGTTTTCGCGTAAGAAATGTTGCTCTAAAGACTCAATCCAAGGTCTTACGCGTGGTTCAACAAAGTGATTATCTATGGTTCCCTTAAAAATTAAAACAGTATGGGGAAGGTTTACTAGTCTACCTAAGTTAATGTATGCTGGGGCGGGGTTTGAGACCGAGACA
Organism: Bathynomus jamesi; assembly: GCA_023014485.1. Lineage (NCBI taxonomy): Eukaryota > Metazoa > Arthropoda > Malacostraca > Isopoda > Cirolanidae > Bathynomus > Bathynomus jamesi. The sequence continues at coordinate 396,274 of JAJOZX010001416.1, forward strand.
TATTGGCTTGTTCTGGATCTGAAGTTTGTGTGTTTGGGAGTATGTTTGAAGGGCGCGGGGTAGGTGGAAAAATGGGTGTAGGGAAATTTTCGATGTCACAAAGCGCACCGTCTGAATCACTCATATGTGAAGGTACTATTAATGTGTTTTAATTAGGTCTGCTTGACCGATCTTAATTTATGAAATGATCACTTAAGGGGTTTTCCTAACTACACTCTCTAAAAAAATACACATTAAATAAATGCACAATAATTTGCCTAACTAGGGGAGAATTTGAAAAGATTGCAAACAAAATAAAAAAATGTAAACAAGATTTCACTCGAATGTACGTGAAGGTATGGTAATACTATGTTTGGTACATTAAATAAAATTATACTATAAACTATAATAGTGAAAATAACTGAAAATAACTCTGTGACAATAACTCTGTGAATTTTAACTTTGTGACATTAACTCTGTGACATTTAACTTCTGTGACAATTACTGTTTCAATAAAAAAAATGTATCACTGGTGTCTGAAATGTTCACTGTGTTTTTGTTAATTCTGGCTCAATACTAAATATTAACTGTTAATAATACTGACTTTTCAAATGTTTAGAGATTATTTAAAAAAGAGTTTTGTACTTAACAAGATTCCTACGGCGAAATCCTTAGAGTGTCCTGAAGACGTGTCTTGCTGGCCACTTGTTCTTGGATGAAAACTAGGCGTGGAGAACTTGGAGTCGTGACACACCGGTTCAAGGTGGATGCGACGAACTAGAAGTCGTGACACGCCGGTCAACTGGGTGTTGGTTCTAGTTCCAGGGTCTGGAAGACTGGAAGAATCCTGGATGCAGAGGTCGCCAGTTGTTAACCCCTCCGTCTATGGCCTGGGTTGGTTCGAAGTCGACGGGGGTTCTAGTTAGGTGGCAGCAACGGATGTATTGTTCACAGTAGTTTTCTTTTATATTACTCTCCGAGTTCTTCTATAGTGGCTCGGAGGATTCTAGTAGACTTACTAAAATTCTCTGAAGATTCCCGGATTCTTCTTATAGCGTATCGGGGAATGTAACTGACTAAGTTCCTGAAGAGAAAAAGGCTCGAAAGAGAAGATAAAGACTATTTCTTACTGGATTTTACTGCAAAAAGGTACAGGTAGTGCTCAGCCTTTGAATCTATTTCTTAATAATAAATGGAAGATTTTATTTGAGTTTATATACCCCAAAACTGCTAACATCATTATTATTAAATGTTGAAAAGGCTGCATTATTTTGCACAATATTCGAAAATAAAGTAAATCTTTTAGCTGTGGTAAGGTTTAAACGAATAAACAAGATATTTGAAGATGAAGCCATACTTTTATCTTAAACCGCGTATTTTCAGATCTGATGCTATCATGATCTGCCAAGTTAACTAAAAGTGGAAATTGAACTACGCATCTTTACACTAAAATATGCATACGAGTAAAAATTAAAGGTTTAAGATTTACAATTAAATGCTTAGGCAAGACGTGACTTCATCTTTTATACGAAGAGAGAATGTATACAAACTATGGACATTGCAAAGCTTAAGCAGGATTCATTATTAAGCGAAATCTAAAAAAAATGATTAAGAGATTTTAAAAACAAGTCACCAATTATTTTGCAAAGTAGAAAGCAAATAAATTTTTTTCCAAACTCGCGTTGGGCGATTTTGGTCCTTATGTAAAAATGAATACACACACGTACATACATTTGATTATAGGCATTATATAAAGTTAAATATATACGAATATACAGGATTAAATAAATACATGAACCATATAACACATGAATTTTAAAATGGATACAAGAACTATATAAATGAATACAAGAATTACATGAAGAATAAGATAGTATAGGAATATGGGAATTATTTATGGTTCATTTTTACACACACACACACACACACACACACACACACACACACATATATATATATATATATATATATATATATATATATTATATATTTATATATATATATATATTGACGATTGGTTAGGTTAAGTCGTAATATTTTCGTTAGTTTTAACGTTTTATTTGATTAGGTATACGCGGACAAAGTTGGGGAACGCAAACTACACTAGGATAATGTAGGGGAACGTAAACTATACTAGGCACCCCAGGGACGTAAACTACACTTGTATCTGATGTATCTGAAGGCGGACTCCTTTGTTGACGGCCGGTTGTGACTTGTTGAAAAGGGGTCCAGCGGAAACTCCTGCAGCAATGATGTTGCTTCTTGCGGGATGAAATTGTAGAGGGTCTTACTTATTGAGAGACTTCGTGTATGCTCGACCAGAGCATTGAAGGACGGCGGGCCACTCCCCGGCGAAGGCTAGGGAGCGGGTGGTGTGTAGGCTTGCCAACCCTCCCGGATTCGCCAGGAGACTTCCGAAATCGTGTGTGTTCTCCCGGTTCCCGGAATGTTATCCTAATTTCCTGGATATCTTGCAATTTGAGAATAGTTTTCTTTAAATACATAATTTGGTATCACCTTATCATTTGCATATTATTAGCCTTTAAATAATCTTTCTTTTTACTAGTGATTTGAATAACTCATATATATATATATATACACAGTGGCGTCGATTGACTTAATTGACCTTAGAATATGTCTTTATACCCCCTGCATATGGCCTCAAAATGTCCTTGAAATTGGTGATATTTAAAAAATTTCTCGGTGGGCTTACAGCGCCCCCCCCCGACCCCGCCAGCTGGATCGGCTCACCCCCACCCCTGTTTATTGCCTGTATATATATCATCTACCGGAATTGTATTTCAGAAAGTTAGCTAGCCTAGTGGTGTGACGAGTGGCGTTACTGACGAAAGAGCTGAGATCGAGATGTGACGGCAAAAACGAGAGTAGGGCAAGTGAGATTGACTTGAGAAAGAACTCGCATTTTTATGGATCTTTTCGGTTTGACGGCCTGTAATATTTTTTAATATTACTTGTTTTTAATTGGCCAGTTTTAATCGAGGATTTCAAAAAACATTCATGTTTTAGCGAAACAAATAGTGAAGCAGTTATACATTTTAATTTAGAGAATATCATATATGCTTTAAGATTCCAAAATCCCTGAAAGTTTTAGGTCAATTGCCCTCTCATGACGATTGGTTAGGTTAAGTCGTGATATTTTCGTTTGTTTTGACAGTAAACTTACGAAAATATCATGACTTAACCTAACCAATCGTCAAGGGCGTACAGTTGACCTAACCGGGCATTCTGTTAATCTAACTGGGCATTCAGTTAACCTAACCAGTTGGTAGAGTCTAGAATTTGACGGTCCCGTAGCCATGACTCGTTTTTTTCCGCCGGCCGTCAAACCAAAAAGATCCCAATACAGTTTAAAAATCTACATTTTAAATTTGTTAAATTGCATATAACTGCCTCACTATTTGTTTCTCTAAAACATGAATGTTATGGTACTTGTGGGTTATCTGTCGCCACTTTTTAATTTAATTTTCCAACTTTTTCACAAATACAGATGTGTGTTATCATGTTGCCATTTTTACAAAAATGTTTTTACACCTCGTGAACAGGCTCTCATCGATCTCAACCACTATTCCTTCTAACCTAACCTAACCTAACCTAACCTAACCTAATCTAACCTAAGGGGTCATTTATTTTTTAGTTAGGTTAGGTTAGGTTAGGTTAGTGTGTGGTTAGGTTAGTGTGTGAGGTTAGGTTAGGTTAGGTTAGGTTAGGTTAGAAGGAATAGTGGTTGAGATCGATGAGAGCCTGTTCACGAGGCGTAAAAACATTTTTGTAAAAATGGTAACATGATAACACACACATCTGTATTTGTGAAAAAGTTGGAAAATTAAATTAAAAAGTGGCGACAGATAACCCACAAGTACCAATGTTATTTTTGAAATCCTCGATTAAGACTGGATAATAAAAAACAAGTAATATTAAAAAATATTACAGGCCGTCAAACCGAAAAAATTCATTTTTATAGTTCTTGGTGACGTCCTCTGCCGGGAATTTCTGGAAATATCACAAAATCTACGTTTCCTCCGTGGGCCTGCTCCATGCCCACGTGTTTGAGTTTTATAGCCTTGTTTACAATTTCCAGCCATGAAACAAACAGGCGAGGAAAAGGAATTTCGTTTGCCTCTACACACACACACACACACACACATATATATATTATATATATATATATATATATATATATATATATATATATATATATATGAGTACAGAATCATAGATCATAGTTGGATACCAGAATGTATTTCTATGACTATAACGGCTATACCTATACTATTACTTCGATTTTTTCAGTTCTATACCCATACATATAACGTTACTTGGATTCCTATACATATACATACGGTCGTTGATAATAAAAGTCAATATATAATAAATTCATTGAATTAATATATTTAGAATCGTGTCGATTTTCTTTTGCATTATGTAAAACTGACGTTCTGGCATTGCATTGATGAGATTTGCTAGTTATTCTTGAGGTATTCCAGCCCATTCCCCTTTTATGATTTTGACAAAACTTTCCCTGTATGTAGGCTTTGGTTGCCACTTCCAAAAGGAAACTGTTGACACCAGTCGAACAGGGAAGTACTCCTAGGGGGACGTTCGGCAGGAGACAGGGAGTGCTGTTATTCCTGTTTCTCCAGTGATTGTTTTCCTAAGCTGATCTTTTTTCCGATTCGCATCTACCCTGTGAGCAGTCCAGCATGCTATCAAACACACACTTCCCTCATTATTTGTCACTACATATACATGCATCTTACATGCTACACGATCTTTTCAAAATTTAAAAAAAAACAACAAAATGGTATCAGCTTCAAGAGCCTCGGAGTCCCCTGGGGAGGGGACCATCAGTGGCCCCACTTCTGGTTCCCGATACCGGGAACGCAAACACGGAAAGTGGGGCCGGTTCTGCTATTGCCCATTCGAGATGTTCTGGGCCTCTGCCTCATTCATTTTTCATAAACTTCTGCAACATTCGTGGCCTTTCCTCAAATTTTCAATTCTCTAAACCTTACATTCTCTTGCTCATTCAAACTCAGGTGTCTGGGAGGAGTGACAGCAACCCCTTTTCTGTACCCTCCTACTTTCTCTATCCTCAATTTCATTCCAGAGGTTGATGTTGCGTATATGTACGCAACGACCTAACTTGCTCTCTTATTCCCTAACTTGAATCCTACAAATTCTATACCCTCTGGCTACGTCTTACATGCTAATCTCAAACTAAGTACAGTTGCGCTGTCTATCTTTCTCCTAATTCTACTGACTATCCAAAACTCTTTGACAACCTCATTTTCAAATGAAATACACTATATCCAAAGGTGGGCAGTTGCGCCGCAAAAAGTTGCGGCGCAACTTGCGGCGCAACATTTTTGGTTGCGCTTGCGCTTGCGGCACAACTTTTTGAAAAGGGTTGCGCTTGCGCGTGCGGCGCAACTATTTCAGCAGAGTTGCGGTTGCGGCTGCGGCGCTACAAAAATCGTTGCGCGTGCCCACCACTGGGATATACGTTAAATGCAAAGGTGGGCTTGCAGTTGCGGCGCAACTTCCGGCGCAACATTTTTGGTTGCGCTTGCGCTTGCGGCGCAACTTTTTGAAAAGGGTTGCGCTTGCGCGTGCGGCGCAACTATTTCAGCAGAGTTGCGGTTGCGGTTGCGGCGCTACAAAATCGTTGCGCGTGCCCACCACTGACTATATCTAACTTTCCTTTTGCTGAAATCTCCATTTTAGATTTCAATGTTCACCACCACCTTTGGCTTTTCTCCTATTTCACTGACATCCCTGGTGAATTAACTTACAATTTCTCTATCCTGAATGACCTAGAGCAGATTGTACAGCACCTACTCGTATCCCTGACCGCACTGGAGATAGGCCCAACATTCTGGATTTATTTCTCACCTCTCATCCTTTTTCTTACTCTGTCAAACTTTTCTGTGTTGTGCTCCTCCGACCACAGTTTTTATATCTGCTTCCTGTCCTATCGTTCCAATTCGGTCTTTGGATCCTCCCAAGAGGAGACGCCGTTGGCACTTTGAGGCCACTGATTGCAAACCCCTTAGGCAGTACTTCTCTGATTTCCCATGGAATGATGACTGCCTCGGTGGCGGGTCCCTCCGAGTGCGCTGGACGCATCACGGAGGTGATTCTCCCAGGCATGGAGGCGTACATTCCATTTTCTATGCCTACTACAAACGCAAAAACCTTGGTTTAACTTTACTTGTTATAATGCAATAAAAAAAGAGGCTTTGAGAAGGTACTGTCAGCATCGAACTCATGATTCTCATTTAGCTTATATTTCTGTCTGGAATCGTGCAAAATCTGTTCTTCGATTCGCAAAAAATTCCTTTATCAGACAAAAATGTGAAAAACCTATCAAAATCTAATTCTTCTTGCTCTTTCTGGCATCTAGTCAAGTTTCTCTTCAACAACGTTATTTCTTCTCCTTTCCTTCCTCTTTTCCATTGTGATGGCTCAGTTGTCGTCTCTTTCCTGATAAAGCTGAACTCTTCGCTCAAACTTTCGCCTCCAACTCAACCATGGACGATTCCAGTGCTGTTCCTACATCTCGTCCTCCCTCTGACTTCATTATGACTGAAATTAGAACATCATCCAAAGCCCTCTTTTCTGCTTTAGCAGGTCTCAACTCAAAGGCGTATGGTCCTGATGGTATCTCTTCTGATCTCAAAAATGTGCTTCTATGGTGACACCATGCCTAGGCAAATCCCTTTATCTTTGTCTTCATCTGGTACTTTTTCCTTCCAGTTAAAAGTTCGCTTTCATTCAGCCTGTTCCAAAGAAGGGTGACCGCTCTCAACCCTCCAACTATCGTCAATTGCTTTAATCTCTTGCCTTTGTAAAATTTGTTTAATCAATCTTTAATAGGAAGATTCGCAAACACCTTTATATCACAATTTTCTTCCAGATCATCAATATGGGTTCCGCAGGGACGTTCTACTGGTGATCTTGCTTATCTCTCTGACTCTTGGTCATCCTCATTTCAGTATTTCGGTGAAACCTATGCTATTGTGCTAAATATATTTAAGCTTTTAATAGAATCTGGCACAAATCTTTAATTTCGAAAATGACCTCCTTCGGCTTCTATCCTTCTATCTGTGCCTTCATCTCTAATTTCCTTTCTGGCCAATCTATAACTGCGGTTGTAGATGGCCACTGTTCTTCTCCAAAAGCAATTATTAGTGGTGTTCCTCAGAGCCCTCTCCTGTCACTCACTCTTTTCATTTTTTTATCTATGATCTATTAGATTGCAGTTCCTGTCCTATCCACTCCTATGCCGATGATTCCACTCTTCATTTCTCCATCCGCTTCATAAAGCGTTCCTCTCAACAGTCACTCCATGATTCGCGTAGGACGGATATGGTGCACCTGATTGGAGCAGAGAAAACTTTGGGGCTTTCAATGCCTCAAAATCTCAGTTCCTTCATCTGTGTACTCATCACACTCTTCCACACGACTATCCCCTTACCTTCAACAATAAATAACTTAATCCTTCCTCTTCTCTTAACATCATTGGTGTTTCCTTTTCTTGTGATATTGCCTGGAAAGATTACACTGAACAACAAATAAAACATTTTTAACTCCTTCGAATGACTTTATGTGATTCCAATGTACTTTATTACGCTGATTACGAATTTGAAAGTAGAATTTTTCTATTTTCTATCACCCACCACTTTCGAAGGAAGCGCAATGAAAATTGACAGATTTTCTTACTTTTTTGGATATTTAATCTTACAAAAATGAAGAGTACCTTACCTAAAACGTTTTTGCAGCTGATTTTCGATTATAACTAGTACTAGGGGCTTCTCTTATTAAATGTCCACAGTAGTCGGCCAACATACTTGGGCTATATCTTCCTTGCTACCGCTTTTCCATGGTTGATATATCCTGATGAAATCTTTCACCATGCTCATCGTTGACAGCGCCCAGGTTTGATGGAAAGATCCAGGTGGGGGTGCAGGAAATGCATTTTCAAAGACATGTTACACCCCATGGCTTGGTAAGCATTAGGCATTTGCTCCACCAGGGAAACATAGCAATCAGTCGAGTGGTCTCTTTGTTCTCGTCATACGATTGGGACCGCAAAAGGCCTTGAAGAATGAATACCTTTTAACCACCCTCTCAGAGATCTTGCACAAGAAACACAACATACATGAGGAGCCCAGATTTTGTCTTGATCTCTTCCTTTGTAACCGAAATAAAGTTCATACGCCTTCTTAATTAAAGGAGTGAAACCCTACTTTTGAGATTTTGTTGTACTGTAAATTCACCACACACAAAACAAAATCTGTCAGGGCTGTTTGTACGAGTACACTTACGAGACATTCTCACTTTTATATAAAAAAAAACACTTTTTTCACCAAAAACATATATCAAAGCAAAATGAACATCTAAATGCACTTATCATCCAACTGGTGGGTAGCAATGCCTGGGGATCCAAAAATCCCCAGGCAACACAGGTACATCCATCAGGTCAAAGCTGGGTCGGAAGGGTCACTTAACTATCCCCTGATAAGAGGATGGGAAAGTTCAGTCAGCTAATCCCTGGACCCTGATAATTAACTTCCAGGTATATATAAACTCTGTTCTCTGTTTATGCGGTCATTACCAATTGCAAGGGCTCGCGAGGAGCCGAAACTGTATTGGTGTTAAGAAATAAAATTTACGTCTTCCTGAGGAGTGGTTTCCTTCTTCATACTTCGTCGCGACGCGCGTTATTTTACCCACAAGCATATTATATATAAACATGTAAATATGAATAATTATGCATAATATAAAGATTTTATACAAAATAAATGACTAACAATAAATCTCATATTATAATGCAAACTGAGGAACTATCTCGATCTTAGGGGTTTTAAATTGCAAATCCTCAAAAACTGTGGGGTGACAGAAAAAAATGTTTTCATTTTTGTAATAGCGTAAAAAAACATGAGAATCCCACAATTATTAAAAAGGAAAAACTTTGCTGAACAGTGTTACATATACTCTTCAAAACAACTTCTAAGAGATTAGGTGTGCTGTACCGGCTCCGCAGTTTCTTCACCCCCACTCAGTTGCTGTATCTGTACAAGGGTCTTGTCTGTATGGACACAGTAGTCCCTCTATAATTGTCGTTAATTGTTCCATGTACAGATGACGATTAGGGAAACGACGACTAACGAGTCATTGAAATCTGTAATAATGACAATTCGTTCCAGACCCAACTGCTGTCCTGTACTTACTAAATTATGAAGTTGCTGGCTGCGCATAGAGGGTGGGGGTGGGGGGCTTGGTGATGGAATTTTATTGCTTGGTAGGTGAATCACCCTCCATCAGCAGATCAGGGAGATCTACTGTTGTTGATGTGATGGATGGGAAACTTCGGTGGTGATTTTCTTTTGCAGAAAATAATCCAGAGTTGGTTGTCTTGTAGCCTTCTTTTTCTCTGCTAAGGTTTCCTTATACCAACGAAAGGCTGGATTAGCTTCTCGAATGACTTTGGAGGGTCTTTCAGTATTGGGGGCATTTTCTAAAACATCCTTCATCTTCTCCCAGTGCCAGAAGAAATCCTTCAGATTTCCTGTTATCAATGTCTTGACAATCTCTTCTTCCTCTTCATTTGACTCCTCTGATACCCTGTGCTCTTCAAGCTGCAACAATTCTTCGGTGTTAAGTTCTTCACTATGAGATTCCAAGAACTCTTCGACTCTTCCGTTTCAAACTCGAAGCCCAATTGTTGACCCAGCTCAATAATTTTGTCTTGAATTTGTGTTGGAGTCTCTTCTTCAATTCCAGGCAAGTCAGCAACACATTGAAGCCATAAATTTCTCCAAGCAGCATTCAAACAATAAGTGTTGACTTCATTCCACGCTGTAGAGATGTTATCAATGGCATGTTTCACATTGTAGCCCTTCCAGAACTCTTCCAAGGTAAGCTTACCTTCTCCATCTGTGGCTTCGAGACACTGGCTGAACGTTATTTTGTGGTAGTATCGCTTCAAGTTGGCAATAACATTCTGGTCCATAGGCTGCAGTATAGATGTTGTGTTCGGTGACAAGAAAATAACTTTTACCATGCCATAAGACAAGTCCTCCAAGTTGGTTGGATGCCCAGGAGCGTTGTCCAAAATAAGAAGGGCCTTTTCTAAAAGTTTATTGGGTATTATTATAGTTTCGGACATCACTCGAATCTTGGGATTTTCATCTTATATTTAGGTATTTTGAGCAATTCTAAGACGCTTTTGTTCTATGGCATTTCTGTCGCAAATTACAAATAAGCGAGGTATTTAACATTTTAATATGTATGTGTTACAAATAACCGAGATATTTAACCTTGAATACTATTGGTGGTTTTGTTTTTGTTTGAACCAATCACAGCAGTTTAGCATAGTGAGTCGGTTGGTGTTGGGAAAAAATTTGAATCAGTTCCACCATGGCTGACTTGCGTGCAGGTTGTGAGATCAATTACTGGTCAGCTAGGTAGGTTAGGGTAGGTTAGGTCAGGTTAGGTTAGGTCAGGTTAGGTTAGGTCAGGTCAGATTAGGTTAGGTCAGGTTAGGTTAGGTTAGGTTATAGTTTCGGAAATCACGAGTTTTGGAAGTTGAAATTATATTTTTACAACGTTAGGTTCGATGTGTTTTGGACGATCCTGACGTAGATTTCTGTGAGAAAACACTAGATTCAGAGATGGGGGGGGATATCAAAAACTAGTGATTTTCGATAGAAATGAAGGTCAGCATCGTTCACAACAGATCGAAAAACGTTTGAAAAATATAATTTCAACTTCCAAAACTCGTGATGTCCGAAACTATAAATTTACCGATTATTGCGCTTGAGGTATGCTTTGACTGCAGGGCAGAAGTGATCACAAAACCACTCACTGAAAATTGCCTTTGTAACCCAAGCTTTTTTATTTGACTTCCATGCAACTGGCAGTCTGGATTTTACAAAACCTTTCAGAGCTCTAGGGTTCTCTGAATGATAAACCAGCAATGGTTTCAATTTGAAGTCCCCTGGAGCATTGGCTGGTTTATGTCCAGGCATCTTTTCCTCTTCTTGTGTTATGAAAGTACGGTTGGGCATTTTTTCCAAAACAAACCAGTCTCATCTGCATTGAATATTTGCTTTGGATTATAACTCCACTCTGAAATTTGGAAATCAAAGTCACTTGCATATTTTTCAACAGCATCTTTGTCAGCACTTGCTGCTTTACCATGCTGAACAGCGGAGTGAGCACCAGTTCTTATCTGGAATTTCTCAAACCAGCCCTTACTCGCACTAAATTTTGCAATATCTTTGTATTTTCTTTTATCGGCCACAATCGATCGTACAGTAGTTGATGGTAGGCCATATTCCCTGCCAATGCTTGCAGCACATTTTCCATTTTCAAAATCATCTATAATTTTTAGTTTAATCTCCAATGTGGTCACATTTCTAGGCCTTTTACCTTTACCACCACTTTGTACATTCTTAGGAGGGTCCATTTTCATTTAATTTTTCTAAAATGAATTAAAAATGCAAATATTTTAAAGTAAATTGCTAGTAAAACAGCGCGACGTCCGTCTCCACTGAACACTCAACAAACACTGATGCCCCGCGGGCAGACGACGATTAATAGAGGGAGGACGATTAACGAAATAATGGTGTTAAATAGGGAACGACGATAGATCGAAACGACGATAGTCGATGGCGACGATTATAGAGGGACTACTGTATACTTCTCATGTGTAGGGTGTCTTAACCCACACAGCTCTACTTGACCGGGTGGAATCAAAGGCTTTTCATCTCATCAACTCCCCGCCTCTTACCGACTGTCTTCAATTTCTCTCTCTTCACCGCACTGTTGCCTCATTCTATTTTTACTGTCGCTATTATAACGGACATTGCTCTTCTGAACTCTAATTGCATCCCTCCTCCTTTAAGGGGAGCACGCAGCACCAGACTTTCAGCACATTCTCATTCATTTTCTGTCCAACTCTCTAACGCAAAGGTTAACCATTATTTTCAGTCTTTCATTTACTCAACATATATCAACTCTGGAACAATCTTCCTCACTCAATTTTTCCTCCTGTCTATGACCTCCAATCTCTCAAGCGCAGTGTCCAGGCTTCTCGAAAACCTTGGACCTTGATTTTGGCTCTCTTCTTTCTTTATGGGGGTGCGTTTTTCTGAGCATTCGCCCTTGGCCCCTCCTTCCAGCATAAAAAATAATACTGTACTTTGTGGGACAGAGCTCATGACTTCTTAGACTCAGATTTAACTCCCTTTACTACCATTCTTTGAGTTCTATGAGTCAGAAAATTTAATATCCATCTTCTTAGCTTTCCAGGTAATTCCTGTATCCTCAAATTTGTGTGCTATAATTACATGGTCACATCTATCCAAGGCTTTAGGAAAGTCAGTATAAATTACATCTATGTTTTGTCTTTGACACAATATTTCCTGTATTTTCTCCTGGTGGTCTAATAGCTGTGTTAGGCAGGATCTTCCGTTCCAGCCCCTAAGCCATATTGGTTTGGATTGTATAAATTCTTTTCCTGTAGGTAGTAAGTTGTTTTGCCCCCAATTACACGTTCATAACCTCTTATAAGGTGGGAGGTGAGAGCTACTTGCCGATAGTTCTTAGTCATTGCACTGTTACCTCCTTTAAATAAGGAGACAATGTTCGCGTTCTTTAATGGAAGTGGAATTTGTCTTGGCAATACTCTCTTTACATTTCTTCAGAAACGTGGCACTTCATGTGTCTGGCCCTGGTGCTGAGTTTTCTCGCATTTGTGATAGAACCTTAGTTACATCTCCTTCCAAGAACTCAAAGTCTATTAATAGATTCGTTCCCGAACTTGTTCTTGACTGATTTGTATCAATGTCAAAAAAATCATCTTGATTTTCTACTTTTTTTCTCAGACTTAGAGGTGCTAAACACAGAGTTAAATTGTTCCTTGAGCAGTTTGCTAATTTTTCCTGGGTCATTTGTGTATTCGGTCGCTCCATCTATCAACGGATCAATACTCTCTTTGCACTGCACTTTTGTTTTTTAAACGTTTGTCTTATGGATGAATGTTGTTTGTTTTAGGTCCATTTCTATTTCGAATAGTTTTTTTCTTGTTTGAGTCTCCTTGCTTCAGTTCTGCACCTTTGGATATTTTTTTCAGTTTGTTTCCGTTGTCTAAATAGTGTCCTGATTTTTCTCTCGAGCTTGCTACGTTTTCTTGTTTGTCTCTTCGGAACATGTTTCAGCAATATAGGTTTCGTTTTATTTTCTATTATGCATAGTATTTCTTCTGGTATTTTCTTGTGAAGTAGCATTTCCCAACTTCTTTCTTTAAATCTTCACTTACACTTTCCCAATCTACTTTCTTTGAATTTGTATTTAAACCTTCAAATATTCATTCTGACTTTCTGGGATGCGTTTTTGCACCTCTGGTTGCTAACTTTAATCGCATATCGATCAGGTTATGGTCGGAGAAATTTTTGTGCGTTGCCTTTTAATTTATTATTATCTCATTCAGACTCATTGTTAGTTGTCAAAATTAAATCCAAAACATTCTCTGTTCTAGTCGCTTCACAGATTTCCTGGGTAAGTGCATAATGTTCCATAATATTTAATAACATTATTGCCTGAGTTCTTTCATCTTTTGTAATGTTACCATGAAACTTCTCAACATGCATGACTGTAATTTTTCTTCTATGTTACAAATGGAAAATTAAAATCCCACAAATTAAAATATTTGGTGCTGGAGTTTCAAGTAATTTTAATTTGTTTTCTATTTCATTTCTAACGAATTGGAATTCACTTTTTGTGGTATTTGGTGCAGTGGCGGATTATCACTGAGGCTACTGAGGCTGAAGCCTCAGGCTCCCATGCTTGAGGCCCCCCCCCCCAAATCAACTGAGTTTCGATGATATAATTCGAGATTTCGCAAACTTCTTTGATTAAATATGACAGAGTACACAAACTGACAAATTCCCTGTTTTATTTTATGTTTTATAGGCCCAAAGTAAAGTTTGTTTAATACTGTTTTGCTTTGGCAAACGGCAAAATATACTGTATTAAGGTTCTTTTAAGTTTTTTTCTCAATTAGCCTGAGCACCGTACATATAATTCATGTAAATGTACTATGTACTGTACAATGTACATGTACATGTATTGTTAATAAAAATCTACAGAAAATGGTCCCCATATTCTTCATTACCCCGTGGCCCCGAGGTGTCTTAATCTGCCTCTGATTTGGTGGTCTGTAGACATTCATGATGGTTAGGTTCAATTCTTCTACTTTTAAAATGATAATTTCGACTGTGCTGTATGATTTGCTTACCTTTACTTCACATGTGTATGTGTTTTCCACGTAGATGCAACACCCTCCCCCTCATCTAGCAACTCTATTTTCTCTGTATTTTTTATACAGGAAGGAGGGGTCAAGGGCGAATGCCCGCAAAAAGCCCTCCCCCCCTCCATAGAAGAAGAAGAGAGCCAAAATCAAGGGCCATGGATTTCGAGATACTTAGACACTCTGCGTTTAAAAGAATGGAGGTCATAGATAGGGGAAAGATGGATTGAGTGTTCACCGGTTGAGTAGATGAAATATTGAAAATACCGATTAACCCTTGCGTTAGAGAGTTTGACAGAAAAGGAGTGAGAATGTGTAGAAAGTTTGGTAGTGCTGCGTGCTCTCCTTAAAGGAGGAGGCATGCAGTTAGAGAGTTCAGAAGAGCAATGTCCGTTATAGTAGCCATAGTAAAGAGAGAGTGAGGCAACATTGCGGCGAAGAGAGAGGGATTGAAGACAGGGAGTAAGAGGCGGGGAATTGATGAAATGAAAAACCTTTGATTCTACCCGGTCAAGTAGAGCTGTGTGGGTTAAGACACCCCACACATAAGAAGCATACTCCATACAAGGGCGGACGGGACCCTTGTACAGAGAGAGCAACTGAATGGGGGTGAAGAAACTGCAGAGTCGGTTTACCGGACACCTAATTTCTTAGACGCTATTTTGAAAAGATATGTAATCTTATGTAATCTTTCCAGGAAATATCAAGAGAAAAGGAAACACTGAGAATGTTAAGAGAAGAGGAAGGATTGAGTTATGTATTGTTGAAGGTAAGGGGATAGTCATGTAAAAGATTGCGACGAGTAGACAGATGAAGGAACTGAGTTTTTGAGGTATTGAAAGCCACAAGGTTTTCTCTGCCCCCAATCAGAGATAATAGCAAGATCAGAGGATAGCCGTCCTACGCGAATCATGGAGTGACTGTTGAGTGGAACGGTTTGTGAAGCGGATGGAGAAGTGGAGTGGAATCATCCGCATAAGAGTGGATAGGACAGGAAGTGCGACGTAATAAATCATTGAAAAATAAAAGGAAAAGGAAAGGACTATATTGTTTTCCAGTATTGCTATTTCAGTATCCTCGATGCAGTTTTCACAGCTTTTCTCACATTTGTCACTGTATTTCCATTAGGCATATGATATCTATAGAGCTAAAATTTCAAGTATTGTAATTTTCAGTCTGCATGGTCTGTATACAGGTCTTGTATATCTGGGTATAATAAATTCATAGGGTTTATAATAGTGATCTACCGATTAATAGGTATCGACATCGGCATCAGTATCGGTCAAATTTAGCCGATTCTCTCAAACTATTTGAAATTTTAAAATTTTCATTACAAAACAAAATCTATATTTATAGAAAACTGAACAGACAGAAAATACTATTTATGGTCATCTATACTCATTTCAAAGTGTAATTATATAAAGATATTTTACATTCCCGAAAAAGGCAAAGCTTAATAAGTTAAGTTGCCCATAAATTTACATTTTCTCTAACTAGCTAATTTTTAAGTATTATAAACTACTGTAATCTACTCTATATTAACAATAATTCTATATTAAATTTTACTTTATAATCTATATATTAAACTCTCTTATTATGTTGACTTTATTTTAAGTATTTTAATAGTTAAACCCAAATTTTACAGTATATCAATTTTTTTTATTCAAATTGGCCACCAGGGACTTGAAATTTTAATGAAAATTTTTGTTGTTGTTGACATTGTTAAAGAAAGAAAATACCTTCAACATAAAGAAAAACAATTACTTTAAATATTGGTATTCAACTTATGAAACAAATAAAATTATTTTATCATTTTACTGAGTAATAAATCTTTAACATCATTTTAGCTAGGGTACATGATATCTGAGTAACAAATTCTGGTACTGTATATTGTGGAGTGAGCTAAGGAAAATCATTTAAACAAATCTGAAATGCAAAATTATGAAAATTGAAAGTTTTCACATTAGAATAGTAAAATTTATGAAGGGAATTGATTTTTTTTAAATATACACAAAGAATCGGCATCGGTATCGGCATCGGCTAAATTTTGGAATCGGTACATCACTAGTTTCTAATCTTTGTGTTCGGTTTTCCTAGATAATGGTCGTTTCCTGGTCAGTGTTGTCGGTTCTTGTTCGGTACTATTACTGTAGTTGGGTCGCTGCATCTGGGAGTAATGGCGCTGCGCCCCTTGGTACCATTGTGGATATTGTGTTAACTGTGGGTGGTGTTGAATCGGAGGGTGATGTATGTAATGCTGGGGTGCATATATCTGCGAAATTCAGTCTTTTCCCATTAGCATTAGAAGGGACAGTTTTGCTTTTATCATTTTCATTTCCTCGAAAAAATGTACTTCATTGCCAGTTATTACTTCTATTTCAGATGTGAGCTGTTCTTTCTCGTTCTCTTCTTACGTACCCTTAATGTGAAAATACGAGCACTCCATATTTAGGCATTTTTTCTCTCTAAATGACTGTCTGCACATAGAAGGGTGAAAATAGTAACCGTTTGTTCCGTACCTGCAACTTTCATTCCTCATCATGTAGAAACATTTTTTGGGGTGACTCTTCATGCAGTTTGAGCCAAGTAGTATGGACGCAAAATGGACGACTGCAAGAATGTTGCATTATCGCAATGCAATATTGATCAATGTTGCAAATGGTTTATGTAAAAAGGGGTAGGGGGATGTTGCAAGTTGTTATGCAACAATGTGGAATGTTGCAAGATTTTATGCACCAAAGGGGGAGGGGGATGCTGCAAGAACAACAAGGGGTTATGCAACTTGGAGGCGGAGTTATCCCCCAATGATCCGAGCGGTATGAGGACGTGCATTGTCGTGGTGGAACACGATTCCTTTCCGATTAATCAAAGAAGGTCTCTTTTCTTTTAGTGCAGTGTTCAATCGATCCAGTTGTTTACAGTGAGGGTGAAGATTTGGTTTTGGCTGTGGTGTCGCTGGTTTTCCGGCACAAACCAACTGTCGACGGCGCTTAACATTCTGGTACAGTATCCACTTTTCATCACCAGTCACTAAACGGTGCAAAAACGGATCCTGGAGATCACGGGAATGAAGAGCTGTGCTAATGTTTACCCGCACCCTCAGATTGTCGACCGACAATTCATGTGGCACCCATTTTCCTAACTTAGGCACTTTCCCGAGTTGTTGCAAATGTCGATGGATGGTGGACGGGGATGAATTGAGTTTCTGGGCCAATTCTTCGACAGTTGTTGAACAGTCTTCTTCAAGTGCGGCTAACAGCAGGTCATCATCAAACTCAGCAGGGCGTCCAGAGCGTGCTGCATCTGTCAAACAGCAGTCACCATTCCTAAACTTTTGAAACCATCTTTGGCATTTCCTCACATGCAGAATATCGTTGCCATAAACGTCCTGAATGTTTCGCGTTGCTTCAGTAGCACTATTCCCTTTTTTGAACTCGTAAAGCATTATATGCCTGATTTGCTCTTCTGATACCGCCATGTTACATGAGGGGCTCATCATAAAGCAAAACACAAGTCTTCACTGGTCAAGGTCTGTAAAGTATGTAGCGAAACACGATAGATCTCCTCTTACATATAACCTTCGGAAAATTTATGATTAAACCGAGTAGGACTAGTTAAACTTAATCTATCGTAAAAAACGACATTACTTATGGGATGACCTGATATAAACATTCTGGGATCATTGGCCTCGTCATACAACCGTTCACACCATCGCACGATTGGCACAACACCTAACGAAGCTTTACGAAGAGGTACGCGCCCAGAGCCTGATGTGAGAAGAGATGGAACACCGCCGCCACACTCTACACGTTTCAAAATCAATGATTATGTAAGGCTATCGCGTTCGTGAAATAAATTTACGAAGGGATTTCAGCAAGGATGGACACGTGAGATTTTTAAAGTTAGTGCTATGAGACCTAAAGGCGAGATAATGATGTATTACGTTGAAGATTTGAATGCGGGGGAAATCACAGGAGGCTTTTACCGCGAGGAGTTGCAGAAAATGACATTTAATTTAGGAAAAAATGTGTTTAAAATTGAAAAAATTTTAGGCAGCAAAGGTTCAGGAAAGAGAAAAATGTACCTAGTGAAATGGCTAAGGTACCCAGAAGGAAAAGCTGCTGCAATAATGAAGCTTAAATATTATGCAACATGGCACCTAACCACTTCTATGTCACACTTCCGTCCTCTTCTTCTTTGTCTGTACATCCTAACAACACCCTGGCCAATTTTGTAACAGAACTCCTTGGGCCCATTGAATTGGAACGTGATTCGTACGAAGTTGGTGTTTGTGAATTCCAGTTTGCCACCAAATTTTTATCTCTTGAAAATGAATAGGACATATCTCTGGTTCTTAAAAGATTCGACTAGTGTGAAAAATTAGGCATAACTAGATGATACTATGCGATCAGTCTGTTCGGTGGGGTACAGTACTATAGTACAAAAGTAACACTAGGACTCTGTCATTATGACAGCCTCAGACATTGTGAGGGGCTTAAACAAGAGTCTTGAAAAGTCGTACCTAACAGCCGATTTACTGTTTGAAGTCGTAAACATAAACACGCCTGCACACACGTTGAAGTTAAAATCAACGATTAGTAGAAATATTAAAGACAAAGAGCAGTTCACAATTGTGGCCGAAGGTCGATATGGTGCAGCCCTTCAAAGAGACACCTTTCACGAGGCACAACATGACTTGTCCAGCTTAATGTATCAGTTGAAGTTAGAGAAATTGGGTGAAGGCTATCCATCCACAGACATGCTATATTTACAGCAATATTGTGGAGCATCAATTTGTTGGGGATACCCAGGCACGCCTGCCTGCTGCATTGCACACATCTCCAACCATAGAGGAAAGAGTTTGAACATTACATATGACAAGCCCCATTATGTAAATGTTGGGACTAATCTATTAACTAATATCTCAATATATATGAGAGCGATTGAGGGAAAAAAATTCCCATTCGGTGATGGGAGCTTAACAGTGAAGCTACACTTTCGTCGCATTCAGTTATAATGACCCGAAGGCCTTTCACAGTCTATCGAGCGGTGAGATATCAGCGTGGGAGTGGGCTTCGATCCATTTTTTCAACCATACTACGCACCGCTGCCCCATTGTTGAAGAGGTGGGGCTGGATACCTGGGGAGGAAGGCGTTACAATCAGGTTTTAACGCGATAGAAGACATAATGGGTGGAACTAAACCTAAAGAAGCTTAAAAAAGCATTTAAAACGTACACGGGACGAAACATCAAAGATGCAAAGAGAAAAATGTGTGGTGGCGGAAAGAAGAAGAGGAGGGCTGTCCGGAAGAAGGGGTTACCAACACGTGGCGCTAAACGTAAAAGGACATCAAAAAAGAAGTGTTCTAAGCGAATGAAACCTATGGTTGATAATTTTTTAACTGATATAAGCTGAGGACACTGCTCTCAAGAATCATAAGCTGATTAGTACTTGTCGAGAGAAGTGGCACTATTTCTTACTCGTTATGGCACGCTTCATCCATCCGTGTAGCTCACAATGTTGTAAATCGTAACTGCCCCTCTTTGATATGCCCCCTACACAAGTTTCTATTGAGCAGAGTGACTTTATTACAATTAACCCATTAAACACAACTAGTTCACTGAGTGCCCCTATAGAATTCGTGATACCCAGCTCAGGCCCATACTTTTTTGATCCATGCTGCATGCACAACTACGCTAAACTGCGTATAGCCCATTCAGATGGAACGGATTGCGACGATAGTTACACTGCATACCCTGAAACCAACTTTCTACACTCCATATTCAGTCAGTGTGAGGTGTATTTAAATCAGGTCAACATCTCGGCAGGAATGGGTTATTATCACCTATGAACCTTTTCAAAAGAAGCGAAGGATACCTTTTTAACTGCCGAGGGCTATTATCAGACTAAAGACGAAAGTAGTATAAAGGATAAATTTAAAAATTCTAAAAAGAAGATATACGAGTGTTTTGGACGTCTGCATATATACTTCACGTTCCAGGAGAAACTGCTTATGAATGGAGTGGATATGAAGTTAAAGCTCACCCACACGAATCCTGAGATCTGCATAAATCTGGGGCCTGATCAAGAAGAGGGCGCAATACCCGTTGTGATTCACATCATGAAAATATATCTGCGCGTACGGCGAGTGAAATTAAGTTCGCCAAAATATGTAGAAATTCAAAAAAATTTAATACATGCAACAGTAAAATACCCAATTAACATAGTACAGATCAAACTATACACGGTGCCCGCAGGGTTGGCCTCGAAGCAGCTAGAAAACGTGGCCCTGAGAGTTCTACCTAAAAGGTTATTAATTGGAATGCAGGATCACGCATCGACGAATGGAAAATATAAAAAGAACGCATTTAAATTCGAGATTTTCGGCCTTAAAAACAACTTTATACGTAAATGGCGTTGCTTTGGGCAGAACTATGGATACGGACTACTCATCAGACGCTGTGTTCCCGCTCTGCGCGAGAGCTTATAGTAATCTGGCGCATATTGCTGGTGGCTGTGATGAGCTTGGGATTGGCGTAACACAGAAAGAATTTGTCGATGAATTTAACCTTTACCTGTTTGATATCACCCCCGACTTCTCTGCTAGTGTAAATACACACTTAAGTCCACAACAAAGTGGGAACATCTCAGTCAGATTGGAATTCGCCAACCCGATAGACGCGCCTGTTAGTGTACTAGTATACCTCGAGTCATAAGCCCTAATTGAGATCGACCGCTTCCGGAACGTAGCAGACTTTTGAAATGGACGCGAATACACTCCAGAGAGTAATGAAAAGTGACTGAATCACACGCTCCAAATTTATCGGTGTTTGCGAAGAATGAAACATTGAAATTGCCAACTACGAGGGATTGGTGTAGTGTTACTGAGAACACGTGTTATTGGTAGTGAAGGGATTCATTGGTTTGCGCTCTATTTTAAAAATAGGGAAAGAATGTACTATTTTGATTCACTCGGTACTTAGCCCTGGAGTGACCCTGTTGTTGAGAAATTTCTCGAACAGCTGCATGTTCCTGGAATTGTATGGAATCCTTAACGCTTCCAAGGATATTTTAGTAATACTTGCGGGATGTATTGTCTTTCATTTCTGCTGCACATGTCACGTGGAAAGGGATTTATAAATTTTTAAAATTATTCGATTTGTGCGACAGTGAGATGAATGATGAATTGGTATGCAGACAGATTAAAGAAAAGTTCCCATTCGTGCGCACTCGCTGTATTGTGTAAAGTTTTACGCGTGTATATATAATTGTAACTATATTGTGTAAAATGTCTCCATTAATGTTAGTCTTATTTAATGGACGCTAGTTCTGTAAGCTGACTTGTACTAAAACATGATTTCTCTCATTTAATAATTTTATGAAAATACAATATGTCTTGTTCTTAACCACAAAAGGACTTACATTAGTTCATCGATGACCTGGCATTTGTTGGTCCGGATGTGAGCCAATACCTCGACCTCCGCATTCAGGCCACTGGGTTGGCTGCGCGGTAAAACCTCCAAATCGCCGTCGACTATTTGCTTTTCTTCAAAGCTGTCACGAAAAGTAGCTATAACACGATGAAGCTCCGCATCGGTCCTTTAAGGAGAAATTAACCTGATTAGTTCATACTGAATTTTTTTTAATTAAAATCCAATTTTTTCATAAATCGAATTGTATTCAGAGAGCTAAGCTCAGTACTAATGCAAACTAATCTATAATTAATTGAGGATACCCGCTATGAAACATTTAGAACAAAATGTGAGTAGAAATGTATTATTACAACTAGTGATGGATCGAATAACCGCAACCGCAACCACACTACAACCGCACAAAAATTCACAACCGCAACCGTAACCGCAACCGCCGTTCCATAAGTGCGGTTGCGGTTGTAAGGTGAAAATGCAGCAAAAATATTATTCTTGAAATTCACACTGCCTGTCATTAAGTTTGACATCAGTTTTTCAAATGAATAATAATCCATAACTTTCCAATGGGTGGAGGCTGGGGAAAGTGGTAGGTGGGATGAACAGTGCGATGGGTCCTCGTCCCTCATCCTGGTAACACACTAGTGCAAAATATGGTTTTAATTAATTTGACCTATTCTTTCATAATAGCTATATAAGTTTAGAATATACTTCATTTAAATAGTATTTATTTAGTAAATACCTTATGTTGAACACAAGTTTTGCAACACACAAATAGCGGTAGCGGTGTATTGCAAAACTTGTGTTCAACATAAGGTATTTACTAAATAAATACTATTTAGTAGTATATATTATGTACCAAGTGTGGCTAAATCGCACTATAGTGGCTAAATCCAGTTAATAATTACGCATTTTTCCTAGTATATGATAACCGTAACCGCAACCGCGGTTGGAAAAAATTCGACAACCGCAAACACAACCGCAACCGCGGTTGTGAAAAACCGACCACTCGATCCATCACTAATTACAACCACACCATATATATATATATATACATATATATATATATATATATATATATATTATATATATATATGCTGAAATAACCACGAATGAAACAGAATGGACAACAATTAAAACCTTATTGTTTTTCACCAAAATACGCACAGAGAAACTAATATATATATATATGATACACAGACCATGCATGGAACAAGAGAGACCCGTTGCCCACGTCGGGCTTGCATCATGAAAAAGAAAAACTATGGTATTTTTCATTTACCATTACTTATTCGGACTATAGTGGATTTAATTATCCCAGAAGAGTTCCTTGTTCCATGCACGGTCTGTGTGTATCATAAAAAACTCAGGGAGCCATTCTGAGTTCATTCCCATAGATATATATATATTATATATACACGGGAACCAAAAGTAGGTGGACAGTAGGTTGATACGGTTTGTGTTATTATATTATAACTATGGTGTTCATTATAACTATGGTGTTTTGTGTTATATTATATTAAATATTATAACTAAATTTATTTAAATTTTATTTTGTATTATAGTATACAAAAAAATTAAATATGTATTCTCAAAATAAACGTTATCATTTACTGTCCACCTACATTTGGTTCACCCTATATATATATGAAGAGAGCGAGAGAGAGAGCTGCAAGGCATTACAAGTACACTAACTTCAGCGCTGGAAATACTCTTATCCTAACTGTGCATACTACGAAATGCTACCATCACAGGGTTTGAGCCCAGGACCGTGGAATTCTTTAAAGTTTTAGTAATTCTAAAACCTTACTGTAGAACTTTCTATAAATTTATTAAACGTAAAAAATATTTGATAACAAAGTTCACTCTCTAGCACAGTATCCTAGTAGATAGCACTGTATCCTGCAATAAACATGCAGTTATATGTCAGGACACCGCGATGTATATATGGGAGGAGAGAGTTACAATAAGAGAAAATGTAGGATAGGGTACCCGGATCAAATAATAAGCAGCTTGTAACTAACCTAACCGGGGTCAAAAGGAAGATTAGCTGAGTGCGCTACGCATTGTCTGTCAGCACCGGGTCTCGAACCAGGACTGGAGGCAATTCCTTAAAGTTTTAGTAAATCTAAAACCCTACCTGTAGAACTTTCTATAAATTTTTAAGTTATCACATACAGGGAAACGAACGCGTAATAAAATTTCACTTTCAAAGGGCACCTTCATCGCATAATGAATTCACTGTCTAAATGACGTTTCTCAGTAAGGAAGATTAGCTGGGTGTGTTTACGCATCGTCTGCCGCACCGGTCTCGACCCCTCTTCGTTTTATTACGGCTTTTTATAAATTATAACACTTGCTCTGAATGAAACGATATTTGTGTGTGTATATATATACATAGACCGTGAATGGCATTCCATTTAAATCACAAACTAGTTTTCCAAACCGCATTTATTGTGGCTTTTTATAAATTATTTAACACTGGCATTGAATGAAACGATGTATGTTGTATATATACATAGACAGAATCACAAATTAAATTAATTACTTACATTTCAATGTCCTCTTCATCGGTTAAATCTTTCTCCCCGTCACAAATTTCTGCAATGGTTTGCGTTTGAAAGTAGGGCGTTCCGGTCAGCCGCTCCGAAAAGGAGGAGCGTAGCCCCTGCATAGAAATCCCCTCCTCAAACAATTGCGGGGGTTGTAAAGCTTTTGTGACTGGCTGGAAGTGTCCATGGCGATATATTTTCTGTAGTTACTCGTTGATAAAAACAACTCTTATGGATTCCAGCTGAAAATGCCCCCGTTTATATATGCAGTCCTAAAGTCCTAATTGTAACCACCCAAATAGTCGAATCGCGAGTTTCCTATTGGCCGTCGGTGAAATTTGGGTGGTTCATAACGTTATAATGTTATAATGTTTCAGACCAACAAAGACCCTAGGATCCACTCATGTCTAGTCTACCTAATTGTGTTCGTAATTGTGTATTGTGCATGTCCTCCGTGGTGGCCGAGGGGACCTACAATTTTACGTAGGTTCCGAACCACAAAGAACATAAGTATACAAGAAACTCTTACAGCGGGCACACTAGGGGCCACTTCGGCCCATCGAGGCGGCTCCACTATGTAAAAACTGCCTGTACATTGGCAACAACCAATTCTTACAAAACTAAATAATTATCATTTAAAACTAATTAATTATCAATTTAAAACTAAAGATAGAATCTCTGGATCCAGAGGATCAAGTCATAATAGACTACTATCCACAAATAGTTACACTCTATATCTATTTATAACCGACATGCAAATATATCAGATTCAAAGAATCCAGTCAATTTCATTACGGTATCCATCAATACCAGTACCTTGCCAACCAAAAATAAGTCACGGTCCATATCAATTGCGGACTAAGTCACAATTTACAACCATATACATTACAATATATATACTTAGGAGGAAAAGTGTAGGTGTGGGCTGTAAAGACTGTACAGTAATGTAGAATGTGTGTGCACCCATTTTGGGTCTCCAATTTAAAGGTGTTTTGTGGGGCAACTGAAGATCATGAGTTGTTCAATACCTCACAGTACTATGAGGGGCACCGCTCAGCAGAGGAATCTCTTTAAATGGGTGTGTAAGGACAGAGAGTATCCCCTAACCCAAGATGCTGCTCCCTATATCCCACAACACTTGTGTTGAGCTGTGGGATCAATCACCTAAATGTACATAAAATATATGAAATAAACTAGTACCATTCATGCAATAAATATGGGCTTAAACACTATCACCAGATGCCCCTGGCAGACATCAAACTATCCAACCTTCTTTTGAAAGAATCAACTGTATCTGAAGTCACCACTTCTTCTGTCAGACTGTTCCAAAACTTAATTACTCTGTATGTAAAACTGTTTTCTTAAATTTGTTCTACATCTTAGCTTAAATAATTTCATACCTCTAGTCTCGTTAGTGTGATCTTTAATGAAAACAGAATCAAAATCTATCTTATCCAACACTTAATTTTACTACCTTAAACTAAACCGAATCTATCAAAATATGCGTCTAATCGATTTTTAAACATGTTTATAGACGTGCTACTAATTACTTCTACCGGCAAACTATTCCAGCTATTTACTATTCTATGCGTAAAAAAGTATTTGGCAACTGCTGTCTCGAACCTTCTACTTGTCAACTTACACCCGTTACTTCTAGTCCTATTATATTGAGATATTTGAAAAAGCTATCTCTACCTACGTTATTGAACCATTCATAATTTTGAAAACCTGGATTAGATCACCCCTTAGCCTCCTAGTCTCGAGTGTAGTCAATTTTAACTCTTTAAGCCTATCCTCTCGTACGACTTTGACCTAAGCGACGGAATCATCTTAGTTGCTCGTCTTTGAACTCTTTCGAGTTGTCTATATCTTTTCGCATATGCGGATTCCAAAATTGGACCGCGTACTCCAAATGGGGTCTAACTAATGATTTATAAAGAGGAACTATAATATCGCGCGATTTGTACTCAAAATTCCGAGCTATAAAACCTAACACTTTGTTCGCTTTATTGACCGCTGCTGTACTTTGTTTCGCTACTATTAAATCACCAGTGACTATAACTCCTAAATCGTTTTCCTGCTTTACGCTTATCAACTTTCCCTGACATACTATACGCAAAATTACCGTTACGCGAACCTATATGTAAAATTTTGCACTTATCGACGTTAAATCTCATTTGCCATGTGACTGACCAATCAACGATTTTATTTAGATCACTGGATTTTACCTCTATCTTCGTCATTAATCGCCCTACCACCCAGCTTCGTGTCATCCGCAAACTTTGAAACTGTACTGACTAGGCCGACATCTAAATCGTTAATATATATAAGAAAAAGCAAGGGGCCCAATACAGAACCCTGAGGAACGCCACTCGCTACATTAGCCCAACACGACTCCGCTCCATCAACGACCACCCTCTGTTTCGTACTTCGCAACCACTCTTCTATCCAATTTATTACTACACCCCTGATTCCATGAGCCTTAGTTTTCTCAATGAGTCTTTTGTGCGGTACGGTGTCAAACGCTGTTTGAAAATCTAAATACACTACATCAACCGCCCGATGACAATCGTAAACGTCAACCACGCTTTGAAAAAATTCTAAAAGATTAGTTAAGCAAGATTTGTTTCGCCGAAAACCGTGCTGCGTATTTCTAACTAGTTTATGCAATTCTAAGTGTTCGACTATACGATCCCTAATTATTGATTCCAGTAGCTTACCTACACAGACGTTAAACTGATTGGCCTATAATTTCCCGCGGCACTTTATCGCCTTTCTTAAAGATAGGTGTTACGTTTGCTAACTTGAAATTATCTGGTACGTATCCCTCAGAAATAGACGCATTAAAAATCTTTGTTAGCGGCACAACAATGGTATCTTTTAATTCTCTAAGTTGTATGGGATATATGGAATCCGGCCCCTGTGATTTACGCATTTTCATTTTATCAATATAGCGCATTACCTTCCCTTCACTAACCACAATATTATCGAAAATATTACCATTATCAAAAGGTATTATGTCTATGACCGTAGGGATATTCGTTACATCTTTTATAGTAAAAACTGACGTAAAGAATTCGTTTAGCAAGGTAGCCATTTCCTTGTTTACAGAAACTAGATCTCCGTTAACATTTTTCAACGGCCCCAAGACACTTTTTATTGGATTTCTATTATTGACGTATTGAGTTGGGGTTTTCTTTACCGTCCCGAGCTATGGAGATTTCAAATTCGCGCTTGGACTTTTATATTACACTCTTCGCTTCACGCCTTAGAGATATGTAGTTGTTTCGTAACTACAGATTGTCTTTATCGCACTTATGTAGCCTATAAGCCCTATTTCTACTCTTTATAATGTCTCCTACTCTAGAAGTAAACCACAAGGGCTTGTTATTTATTTTCGCACGCTTAATTTTGTACGGTGCACATTCTACATTTATAGTCCTAAATACTGTTTCAAACGATTCCCACATTAGTTTTGCGTTGGAGTTCCCCATTACGTTTTCCCAATTGACGTGTGACAATTTATTTCGAAATTTACAAATGTCTGCGTGCTGGAAGTTAGGAATTTTAGTCGAGTTAGCTGGTTTCGAGTGACTTACTGAGAGGACAAACTCTACCATATTGTGATCGCTATTGCTTAACGGTTCTATTACTTGAAGATCAGTAATTAGCCTATCATCCGTAATAAATGAAAAAAAACTTCACTTTTTTCTACGTGAAGGTCAAAATATGAAAATAAAAACCCACTCTAATAGACAGAGTTTATTTCCACAACAGTTTCGACGCCCACTGGCATCCTCCTCGGGTGGATACAGAAAAACGAATGAACCAAAACAAGAGGGGAAAACAGTCCAGGGACCGACCGTTAAGAAATTCGCACCTAGGTTAGATCCCATTCTCCCGACACCGGAAGGGCATTTTCATTAAGTACATTCGCACAAATTTGAAACTATCTTCCTGTTCTAAACATACAGATTCTATTATTTTTTTAATATTTTTTTTTACGTAATTATTACATTTATTATTAAATTTATTACATTTAATATTGCATAATTATTTATTACAGAAATTGTAAATTTATTATTACATTGGTTATTACAATGTTGTTTATTATACAGAACTTATAAACCGAAAAACGAATGAAAAAGGCGATTAGGAAACAATCACAGAGACCATTGAGAAATTCGCACCTAGGTTAGATACCGTTCTCCCGACACCGGAAGGGCATTTTATTACAGGGTCCCGCTTATAAGTACATTCGCACAAATTAAAACTATCTTCTTGTTCTATACATACAGATTCTAATTTTTTTTCCATAATTACTGCATTTATTTTGCATTTACATTTTTTTTTTTTAACATTTATTATTACCTTTACCCTAATTATTAAATTTATAATATTACCTTTATTATTACATCTGTTGCGTTTATATTTATTTCCACATTTATTACTTCCATTATTACATTTACTAAAAGCGAGTAAGGAAACAATCCAGAGACCTTTAAGAAATTCACACTTAGGTTAGAACACGTTCCCCGACTCCATAAGGGATTTTTTGACCAAGAATCTCATTAAAGGGTCTAACTTATAAGTACCTTCGCACAAATTAAAATTATCTACTTTTTCTATACACACAGATTCTATATTTTTCTTTTGACATAATTATTACATTTATAAAGTACTTACTTGATTCCCAATCTATAGCATGATTATTTTGGCTGGCGTGATAAAAAATGGCATTATTAGTATTACAACTTCTGAAGGCATATTTGTGTTCTTTAATACGGGTTTCAATATTTCTTTCAGTTTCTCCCACGTATACTAAATCACAACTTTCATAGTGAATGCTGTAGATACAGGCTTGTTCCTCTTTTGCCACGTTATTCCTAACCAATTTACTTTTCACGGTAGACGAATATTTGAACGCCAAAGCAAACTTAAAATCTTTCGTCAACGGTTTTACTCTTTCTAAGCCGGCAATGTAAGGCAAACTCACATATTGTTTTTGATTAACTGAAGGTTCCCGAGGGGCATAACAAGATTTTCTGGCTTTAAAATACGCCTTTCTGATAAACCACTCGGGATATTTTAAATCCTTAAAAATGTTCCAAATCTTTGAATTTTCTGGGTCCAGCAAATGTGGGCTACAAATCCTGAGTGCTCTTAGAAACATGGAAGAAATAATTGAGCTTTTAACCCCTTCATCATGATATGAAAAATAATGAATGTACGAATTACAATGAGTAGGTTTTCTTAGACCGTGGAATTGGGCTTTCCGCTTTCGTTGATGACCAAAACATCTAGAAAAGGTAATTGTTTGTCATTCTCCCATTCATATTTAAATTTAATAGAGGGAACAAGATTATTTAATGACTGAAAGAAAGTGTCAGAGTTGTTCCAGTGGTCAGGCCAAAATGAGAAAATATCATCTACATAACGAAACCAAATTAGATTCCTGGGACATATTGTTTGC
Source organism: Bathynomus jamesi (assembly GCA_023014485.1). Taxonomy (NCBI): domain Eukaryota; kingdom Metazoa; phylum Arthropoda; class Malacostraca; order Isopoda; family Cirolanidae; genus Bathynomus; species Bathynomus jamesi. The sequence continues at coordinate 426,045 of JAJOZX010001416.1, forward strand.
AACAATTCCGACTCATAATATTCCATGTATAATGTACTCAGTATTGGGGATAAAGGGGACCCCATTCCCATACCAAAACGTTGCAAATAAAATTCTTCACCGAAGTAGAAGGCATTATTGGTGACAGAGTTTTATCAGTTCTAAAATCACAGCACAGATGTGGGCATGGCTAGTTCTACGTTACATGTTGGCAATTTTCTATCTAAAAAACTAAGTACATCATCAATGGGAACTTTCGTAAACAAGGACTCAACGTCAAAACTGATCATTCTTTCCCGTTTTAAATCTAAGGACATAACTTTGTTAATAAAGTCACAGGAATTAGTGATGTGCATAAATAATTATGCAATATTAAATGTAATAAATTTAATAATAAATGTAATAATTATGTAAAAAAAAAAAAAAAAAAAAAAAATAGAATCTGTATGTTTAGAACAGGAAGATAATTTCAAATTTGTGCGAATGTACTTAATGGAAATGCCCTTCCGGTGTCAGGAGAATGGGATCTAACCTAGGTGCGAATTTCTTAACGGTCGGTCCCTGGACTGTTTTTCCCTCTTGTTTTGGTTCATTCGTGTTTCTGTATCCACCCGAGGAGGATGCCAGTGGGCGTCGAAACTGTTGTGGAAATAAACTCTGTCTATTAGAGTGGTTTTTTATTTTCCTATCATCTGTAGTTATTACTAAATCGAAAATACTGTCCAACCTCGTAGGTTCCCCAACCTTTTGAATAAGAAAGCTATCCTCGAGAAAATTAACTAAACGATAACCTTCCGCGTCTCCCTGCATTGTATCGTATTTCACGTTGGCGCAATTAAAGTCACCCATAACTAAAGCCTGCTCACTACCTATTATTTTCTTTAGTTCACGATATAACGCTTCGTCCGTATCAGCTGTTTGATTAGGGGGCCTATATATAACCGCAACAAGAAGTTTGAAATCGTTCAATTTAAGTTCTGCTATAGTCGAATCTATTGGTTCTGCTATAGTCGAATCTATTGGTTCTGGAATTGTGTGCTTTACTTCTATAACGTTCGCAATATTATCTTTGATATACAACATAACACCGCCTTCTCGCCCACCTATTCTTTTTATAACAAAAAGTCTATAACATCTAATTTGATACTCCCCTACAAAGTCACGTGTTTCAGTGCTAAGCCACGATTCATTTATCGCAATTAAATCATAGTCTTTACAAGCAATTAAAGAAAAAATTCGTTTATTTTATTTCGTAAGCTACGAGCATTTAAGGATAGAACCTTCAAATTGTTTGTAATTGTGACACCTTCGCGAGCGCAGGGAAATTTGTGGAATTTACGCTAGGACCGTTCGAGTTACGGCAGCCTGAAAAGAAGAGTATTATGAAATAGTCTTCCTAAACACGCAGCTCCAACGTCATTAAGATGAAGTCCATCTCCGAGGAACAAGTCCCTCCTGCCGTAAAAACTGTTCCAAAAATTTCCAAAATGCACTCCCTGTTGGCAAAGAGACTTTAGGTTATTGTTAATATTGGTCGCCTTGCTGTAGAAATCGCTACGTTGGATAATTCGAGGAAGTATACCTGTTAAAACAATCTTAGTTTTTTCCTTTAGTCGCTCTAATAAGTCCCTGTACCTAGCCAGTAGTTCTTCCGATCTAGAATTTAAAACGTTATTAGTACCGACATGAATGACATACGTTGTGTCCTCGGAGGTACCGTCTGTAAAATGGTCAACACTATTAGTTATATCCTCCACCCTTGCACCAGGGTAGCAGTAACGGCGCCTACGACGAGTGTTTCTCCCACAGAATTCCTCGAGCTGCCCTCGAACAATGGAATCGCCAACGAGTCGTATTTCCGGTTCATCAGCATCTTCGAAACCTAAAACAGAAAACTTATTGTCTGGTATTACTGGTAGACAAGTCTTAGGTTTTCTCAATGGGGCTCCATTACGCACTCGAACGAAGGGTTGGGAACTAGGGGAAGAGAGAGGGCTGTTAGTACTATTTATATATTAGTAGAAACTGAGGCAGGAGGGGTCGTAACTGGAGTCTCAAGGGATTCTAATTTTGCCGTCAGGAGCATCACGCTTTCTTCAAGCCTCACCTTAGCCTCCCTTTCACACTCTAACTCGTTCCTCAAGACTTCCATGCTTGAGCGCCACCTGCAAACTAACTGTTCATTATTATTAGCCATTGTAAACACGTAAGCGGCAAATTTCCCTTCACAGCGACTGCAAGTACTTGACGGGGGCACCATGCTTTTAATTAGTTAAAAAACAAAAAAAAACAAAAAAAACGAGCGTTTGGAAATTAATAAATTACAACGTAGATCTACCGCGTGCTTATTGTGCTGTCACCTGCAAAAACCCGCAAAAATGTTCTTCAAACGCAGAAACAGGTTCTTGTAACACAATTTTATACTAAATGAATATATAATTAAGCTATCGACGAAAGATCTGTTAAAGAAAAGTATTAAATGAAACTTATCTGTCCGCTATTCGACAGACTTTTTTCCTTTTTTCTCACGGTGGGTGACCACACTCTACCTGATCTCCTGAAGGAAGGGAAAATGAACCTTATGAAACTCGTTTTATGATATTTTTGAAAAACAAACAAGGCAAGCCACCTGCACTCGCCTTGGTTTAATAAAATAATATAGTAATTAAAAAAGTCAATAAATGAAATATATTCGTTAATGAATGATTAGTAACACTAGGTAATTTAGTTAAGAATGCACCAAACACTATTTTTTTTAAAGACACTTCAACGAAAATCACTTATTCAATTAGTAACACTGGACACTCGATAAAACCCGCTTTTTTGGGGCTTTGCATCAGTAAGCGTGACTTCCCACCAACCAACGATCCTGGGCTCGTTCTCAGGCCCCGCCCATTGGGCTGTAATTGGAAGAGCCGCGAATTCTGGGGTGTGTCAAATATAACTTATACACTCCGTAGATTTCTTTCAGAAATGAAACAGTTTCGTAGAGAGAGAGAGAGAGAGAGAGAGATGTTTTGTTTGGAAAATAAAATTTGTTTTTCTGAGGTGTCAAGCAAACTGATGCATATCGAAGTATATTTAAGACAAAAATAACAGATGTCAGGTGTTTTTCGAAATTTACCTGTCATCTCCACACAGGTGGGTTTTGCTTCCAGGCGCCGATCTGCCGCAATCTAAATTCCATCGAACCGATGCGTCCTTCTAGAGCCAAAAACAATATTATGTATTATTTGTTTTATTATTTATATATATATATTGTTGTCTTAAAGATAAATTTATATTGAAACAAAATAATTGGCCAAGAGAGGAAAATTAATAAGTTACCCCGAAATAGAATCTATTTGGGCAGAAGACGAGAAATAAAATAGTTATCCCGAAATACAATCTATTTTTAATATAGTCATATTAATATTTTTTTAATAAGGCTTAAAGATATATTGGCGTCTTAAAGATAAATTTATAGTGAAACAATAACTGGATAAAAGAGGAAGAATTAATAAGTTACCTCTAATTTAATTTCTATTTTTTAAATCATATTAATGCTTTTTATGTTGTAGTTTAAAGATAAAATTGTGTATTATGATGAAAATTTGTTTTTGTATTAAACTTAGTTTATCTTATTCGATTTTTTTTTTAAAAGATCGCCCACCAAATGTCAAATTGGCTTCGTGGTGTTCCACTTTCTTCTTCGTGGTGTTCCACCATGAGAAGATCAATAGAAAAACTATTGGCGTTGCCTTTTCTTGAGACCTTGTCGGTCTACTCCTTGGCCCCATAAACGTATTTGTTTATGTTTAATAGCTCTGTATATTGGGTCGTATTTAGAGACCTTGTCGGTCTACCAGGAGCTGGTAAGTAAAGCGGTGGTGGTGGTTGTGGTACTGTGGAGGTGGTTGTGGTGGTGGTTGTGTAATACTGCTTCACCACCAATCGTCTAAATTTCGACGCTTGGTTGCAGCCCTCATATCAGTTACGTGGTGTTTGAGATGAGCTCCTAAAAGTCTATACTTAGACGATTGGTTGTAGCCCTCATCTCACCATGTGCTGTTGATGGGATGAGCTCCTAAAAGTCTCTACTTAGACGATTGGTAGTGATGTGGTGCTTTTTTTGTGTGGTAGTTGTGCTTGTATATATTTTGCTATTGGGGCTTTGCATGCATCAGTTTGTGTGTATATATATATATATATAGAGTATATGTGTGTGTGTTGTGTGTGTGTGTGTGTGTGTGTTATAATAGGGCTTTATGGGTGTATTGTCGTGGAGTGTATGTGCGTTTGTGTGCGCTTTTAATTCGTTCGAAGGTTATTAATTTATACAGGCCATTTATGCCTTCTAAGCCAACTGGCTGATTCTCCTTTCTCTCCCTCTCTTAGGTTAGGTATACCCCTTTGGGGGGTGAGGCCATCCCAACTTCTTCCCCAAAGAGGTTAGATGGACTCCCCAGCTTGCCGGGGGAGTTCCCCTCCCCCTTTATTGGAGCTTGGGGGATAGCCCCTTCCCCCTTGCTGCACAACCCCCCTTTGCAGCATTAACTTGTTGCAAGACCCCCTCCCCTTTGTTACATAACCTCTTGCAACATCCCCTCCTCCCTTTGCAGCATTGATCAACATTTGCAACATTGCAGTGCACTCTAACCTTTTGCGGCATACTACTTGACTCATCTCTTGGCTTTTCAATCATTTATATACTAGCAGTGCGTTTCTCGAATGTTCTAAAAGACGCTATGACGTCACTTCTGATCTGAAAGCATTTATAGGCAGTAGTTTTTAATCAAAATTTAATTGATTAAATTTTAAGGAAAATTACTTACATATGTAATATGAAATTTGACATTTTGTAAAAAATCTGTACGTGATGGCGCAAAATGAGTATTATTTTCGGAATCAGCGTGCAAAAATTACTATATAATTGATAAAATATTTCGGACAACGAAATCATCGCAGGCCTGTGAATTATCCACAACGTCCACGTTGTCATTCAACGAAAGAACACAAAAAACATAAAACAGCAGATACAACAGCTCAACACAGAAATAAGCAACAAACTCAAAGAAAAACAAACAGAAACATTTAGGAAATTCATAACAACACTAAACCACTCCACAGATACATCCAGGCTATACAAGACTATAAACAATTTAGGGTGGTCCATAATTTCACTTTTTAAAATTTTTAATGGTCCAACGGGCTAATGTTGTGGGCGTTGGTGCAAGAAACAACATGGTTACCAGTTTTTGGAGTTCCGGTAATGAGACCCACCCCCACCCCCAATTTATATGGGACCTAAAAATTTGACTGAGAAAACGAAAGTTTTTCTTCTCTGTGAATAAACATATGACTATATTATTTTTTCTTGGTAATAATATATTATTTTAATTAATTATATATTCTAGGGGTGTTACCGCCACCCTGAAGCATCATCCCAGGCAGCTTCGCGGCGATGGGATCGAAATTAGACCAGCTTATCAAGCCAGCTACAGTATATTTCGAGTGGGAACAAACCTGATTCCAGGTTCCCATCGTTTTTTTTTTTGCATTTATTTTTAAACAAAAATGAATTCTTTTTACAATGATTAAAAAATTATACCAAAGTTTAATTAAAAAGATAAATACTGTTGCATAACTACACAATAAACGCTCACTTAACATAATTATACATTTCAGCCAAAGATTTTTTCTTGAAGTCTTGAAGAAGGCGTCGATGTTGCTCTATAACTTTTACCAGAAATTGTTTTTGTGATTCATCATTAACAATTCTGTCTGTGAAATCTTCAATCAGCTTGATTGCTCTCTCGGCAGGATCATTCACAACTTTCATATTTTTGACAAAGTTCTCCATAACTTGGAAAAATTTGCAATTTTTCCAAGAAGTAACAGGTTCATTTAGCCAGTCACCACTTGTACCCAAGCATTGGAAAACAATTGAAGAACCCTTACCAACTAACTGACACAGCTTAGTTGTATTTGTTAGCTTAGGGAAGATTGGCTGACCTTTGGGAGGAGGGTGTTGCGGGTTGATTTGACAGACTTTCTTCATTAACTTTGCAATCAGACTTTTTTCTGCATCTGAAATTTGCCGGGAAAACAAAGCAAGTAGTAGTTCCTCAGTCAGATACCATAGCTGACCATTTAATCCCTTAAGAGCACTGGATGCTACATCGTGATCATAATTTTTATATTCAATGAGTTCATTAAAAAGATTTAAATCGTTGACAGGTGCATCACAGGCGACGGAAGCAAGTAACCAAGGTTTTATATAGTAGAGGCAGTTGAATATGCACATTCTCTCTAGTTTTGCTATCATATTTGAATCATACCCAGCTTGATCAGAGAATGCGTACATCTTTGTTGGATACAATACAGATGGCATCCACCTCGCATAGTGTACTGCCCCAGGCTTAGCCCATCTCACACCAGTGTTTGAGACGTTTTCCCCAAGAAGTAATAGAGCAACCTCGGCACATTCTCTGTAGTCGCCTCTGGGAAATAGAGGTGAACTGGCTGAATTAAGTGCATCTTAGTGCATCCTGCATCCATTTCTGCTAAGAGTTTTTCTTTTCTCTCTACGTCATGTCGAATTCTTTGGTTTCGTCTTTCTGTCCGAGTTACATAAGACTTATCAAGGCTGGAGACGTACATATTCTGAATAGTTCTTTGATCTTCAAGGAATTTTATATCTTCGCTTTTGTTTCTTGTTGTTCTCATTCTGTCTTTCATTATTGTTTCAATAGCATCTGCTGCCGATATATCCAATAGCATATCTAATTTTTTACAAAAAATATCCTTTTTATCTTTGAAAGTATTCCTGTTTTTGTGTTTTTTCTGTGTTTCATACTCATTAACTAAAGTCAGAATCTTTTCTTTTGGTCTTCTGCTTTTGGAAATATCTTGCGTTTTAATGCCAGCTAAGTCCCAGAATTTTTTAACTTTATTAAATACAACTGTTGCAGCCTCTTCTTTATTGTTCATAACCATATCATTTCTTTTTAAATGATAGAAATGCTGAAGTGCATCTGATTGGGATGGTAGCTGGAATAGTCCTGTAGGAATCAGTTCATCTTTAAGAATACCAATAATTGGATTATAACTGCTTTTTCTTAACTTTATATTTAATTTCTTAGGAGTAGCTATGATATTCATTTAAAATAAGATTAGAATCAACCAAGTGAAAAATGCATCATATACTATATACATCATTGGATATCTGAAAAGCACATAAAATATTGGCTTAATCAGCTGTTATAGAACATTTCTATGTATACTGTTACGAATAAATAATCAATTTATACACCAAAATGTGCAAAGTTGATTTCTGAATAAATTGATATGTAATATGTATGCTTTTATTTAAGATTAAATATGATTAATCTTAACAAAATGCTTAAAAGATGTCGTTTTTACTCAGTTTTTTACTATGCAATATAAATTGGGGGTGGGGGGTCTGATATTACCAGAACTCCAAAAACTGGTAACCATGTTGTTTCTTGCAGCAATGCCCATAACATTAGTATGTTGGACCATTAAAAATTTAAAAAGTGAAATTATGGACCACCCTAAATTAAACAGCATTACCCACTCTAACAGTGGCATTCACACCTCACACGCAGCTATCTGTCGCAGCCAAAATAATATCACAACATATACACAACAAGCTAACATTTTAGTTAATCACTACGCAAAGATAAGTCACTTAAACAGAGACAACAACCAGAAACATGCAGACAGACAAACAGCCAGGCACAAGAAAACTTACAGACTCGACACGACCATTGCACCCTTCAATACAGACCAGACCACTAAGATCATCAAAAACATTAAGAATTCGAAGGCTACTGGACTAGACAATATATCTAACATACACCTTAAACACTTGGGCCCACAGGGAATACCAGCTCTCACAAATATCAGCACATATTCATACCAACACTGTATTATTCCTGACATATGGAAACAAGGTAAAATTATTACACTACTCAAATCCAACAAAAATCCAACAGAACCAGCTTCCTATAGACCCATTACTTTACTATGCACGCCTTCAAAAGTAACAGAAAGTCTAATCTTACAAATCACCAACCCACTATCGCCTACTCAACATGGATTCAGACCTCACCACTCAACCACGATATTACTCACTAACCCCACGCAGCACATCATGCATGGCATCAACTCCAGACAACCAGCTCAACGTACACTATTAGCAACAATAGACATTAGTAAAACATTTGATGTTATCCCACGCTTCCCTCTCATAAACAAAATACTCAACACAAACATTCACAATAACACTAAAAGATGGCTGAGCAACTATCTATCAGGAAGATACTCACATGTCACATTTAATGGCAAGTCATCCAAAAACAAGCTTTTTCCGAACGAGGTCCCTGAAGGCTCTGTTCTCTCACCAACATTCTTCAACTTATACATGCATGACATTCCAACACCCATAGATAACAAGCTTACCTTATCATCATATGCAGATGACATCACTCTAACATCCACCCACAACAACATCGACACCGTTACAAATAACCTACAAACATACATAAACAGTATACAAGACTGGCTCACACACAATAGACTCAAAGTAGCGCCCACAAAATCAACCATCACCTTGCTTACAAGCAATACAAAAGAACACCAGATAACTCCACAGCTTACACTAAACAACACCAACATTCCACACACTCACAGGACCAAAATACTTGGGGTCACATACAACACATCATTATCTTTTGCAAACCACATTCAGGACATTAAAAACAAATGTACATCAAGACTTACACCACCCACAACAACATCGACACCGTTACAAATAACCTACAAACATACATAAACAGTATACAAGACTGGCTCACACACAATAGACTCAAAGTAGCGCCCACAAAATCAACCATCACCTTGCTTACAAGCAATACAAAAGAACACCAGATAACTCCACAGCTTACACTAAACAACACCAACATTCCACACACTCACAGGACCAAAATATTTGGGGTCACATACAACACATCATTATCTTTTGCAAACCACATTCAGGACATTAAAAACAAATGTACATCAAGACTTACACGCTTAGGGTACTAACAGGCACAAACTTTGGACACCAGCAGGAAACAACATCACTCATATAGAAACAATATATTCGCTCAGTTATGGACTATGCTAGCCCATGCTGGGCACCCATTATCTCAAACACACACATAAACACCTTACAGACAATACAAAACAACGCACTTCGTATCATTACAGGATGCACTCAAACAACACCAATAGAACACCTGCACACAGAAACAAAAATACTGAAAGTTAGGGAACATTTAGACATCGCACCATTCAGGTAACACCAGAGAGACATTATAACCAAATACTCCATTCTATACCACGCCCCACAAGACATCACACAGTATAGAAAACACATACACACACACACCTAACCCACAAAGCACTGACATGACTCAGTCCCAATGCGGTCCTAGGTGCGAAGCCGCCACCCATTAACAGGTCAGAGACCAGCCTGAGCAGATCGGATCGAGTTAACTTAGCACGTTTCCGATGTGGACATCACCCCCAACTTACAGACATATAAACACAGACTAGACAACTCCACAGACGACATCTGCCTCCTGTGCCAGGACACACCACAAACAATTAAACACATTATGACAGATTGTACTGCTCTAGCACAACAACGAACACAACACATCACTAGTGCGCTGAACCTCTGGGCCACTCCGGAGAGGGCGATCGGTTACTTGAGTGCCCCCTGGTTTGCTCGATCAGGGTGGGCTGATCGGCTAAACAACAACAACAACAACAACAACAACGAAAGAACCGCTCTTTTGTGTTTGGTAGACATTTTTACTCCAACAAAGAGCAACTTTGATTTAAAAAATAAACGCACGATTTTAATTTTTAAGGAAACACCAAGTACTTCCGTACTCATTACAATATATGTACAGACTAGTGTTGCTTCTGATAAAGATAAAGGTGTAATGGAGTTTGCTTTACCCTTTGATACGAAGTGATCCAAACATGTTTAGATATGTTTAACATTTGTGTGGATGTGAGGCGGCGTGTTCTACCTTTCGCAACAAAGTGATTCAAGCATCTTTTGCTCTTGTTTAACATTTGTGTGGTTGTCAGTGAAATTTTTTTACAACGAAATTTTTTTATTATATTTTCAAAATTTGATCCGGATAACACTATGTAATACAATTTTGGAAAATTTATGTTTATCTTATTTTTTTGGTGTTTCTTAATGTTTTTGGGTGCGCTGAATTAAAAAATCGCATTAGTTTCCTTGTGAAAACTCTAGTTTCTTCTGAAAACCATACTCTATTTTTTGTACCTAATGGCTTATCAGAGAGCAAAATCACAATGAAGAAAAGGAAAGGAAAATAAATATATTTCATATGTGAAGATATATAATGTATATATAATTTATATATAATGTATATACAGGGTGTCCCAAAAGTCCCTATCTATTTTGTTGAAATAGGCTGAATTTCAAATGAATGTTTTAATGACATGATTGCATGCACCTTTCTAGACAAATAAATACATGCATTAGATTTCTATTTTAATTATTTTTAAATTTTTAATTAATTTTTTCAGATCCATATCATTGGTGATGGATGTGCATGAACGCGTTATGATAGTAACATGTCGCATCAGAGGAATGAAATGTTGTGAAATTAGAGACCGATTCTCAAGAAGGTTTCATAAGCCTGGACCGACAGATAAAGCAATTCGTGAATTGGTGAACAAGTTCAAAAGGACTGGATCTGTGCATAATGAAGGAAGAAGTGGACGCCTAAGAACAGTACAACAAAACATTGAATCTGTTCGCATAATGTTCGAAGACGATCAAAGAATGTCAGTTCGCCAAGCATCCCACAGATTAACCATACCCAAAACAACTGTTCACAGAATCTTGCGTTCGACGCTGAAGAAGAAGTGTTATCACATTCAGCTGTTACACAGCTTACACGAGGAAGATTTTCCAAAACGAGCAGCAATGTGTGCGGAACTGGTCGAACAAATCCAAAATAACAATTTAATGGACTACATTTTGTTTAGCGATGAGGTGACTTTTCACACCTGTGGTAAAATCAATCGACATAATTGTCGCATCTGGGCTAATGAAAAGCCAACTGAGTTCACTGAATGGGAAAGAAACTCACCTAGAGTCAACGTGTGGCTTGGAATGATGAAGTCTAAGATTTACGGGCCCTTTTTCTTTGCAGAGGCTACAGTGACAGGGCCTGTTTACTTTGATATGCTTCAAAATTTTCTGGAACCTCAACTTCTTGAAGATGGCATTCTCGACAATGTAGTCTTTCAGCAGGATAGGGCACCATGTCATTATGCCAGAATTGTTCAGCCATACCTAAACGAGCGTTTTCCAATTCGTTGGATTGGAAGTAGGGGAAATAGGCCCTGGGCAGCGCGATCTCCGGATTTGACCCCATTGGATTTCTTTGCTTGGGGTTTCATTAAATCAGAGGTCTATCACAGAAATATTTGAGATTTACCAGATCTGCGAGATCGCATTAGGCAAACAGTTGAGAAAATAACCCTTGAAATGCTCGGAAATGTGTTCCGCAATGCAGCTGACCGCTTTGAGGTTTGCAGAGATACAGATGGAGCACATGTGGAAACTACTAATTAAAGATTTTAATGGTGTAATACTTGTAATTTGTATGGAAATTTATTTGAAATTCAGCCTATTTCAACAAAATAGATAGGGACTTTTGAGATACCCTGTATAATGCCTATATAATATGTATATATAATGCACACAAATATAATATGCACACAAATATGCTCACAACTCTAAACAGATAATGCTTAAAAATATACATTTGAGCGACTTTTTCTCTTGTAGTTCCGTCAATTATCTCGTATTAAACACCAGATATAGTCGCCCATCATAGCTTCGTCCCATTTTCCCTGATATCTCCTCTTTGAAAGTGCTTGAGTAGATTTTTTACTAGCTCTTTGTAGTTGTCGTTCTTCTTGTTACCTAAAAATCCATGGACTACAAGACGAAATGACTGCCAAGCATTTTTTCAAGAGCTTCAGATCCAACAAATATGCCTCCCTTGATTTTAGCTTCAGAAAGTTTGGGAAACATTGAACGTATATGATAAAGAGCATCACTTTCAGCATCCAAACTTTGATGAATTGCTTAATAAGACCAAGCTTGATATGCAGCGGGGGTAGCAAAATTTTGTCTGTTGGAACAAGGGTTTCGTTAAGAATATTGTGTTTGCCTTGATTAATTAAGCTCATTTCTCACGGGCCATTCCTTTCTAACAAAATGCTCACCATCTGCTCTGCTGTCCCAAAGGCAAAGAAAACACGAATATTTAGTGTAACCGCCCTGTAGTCCAAGCAGGAATCCTAGCATTTTGAAGTCTCCACATACATCCCATCTATGTTCAGTGTAATTTATTATGTCTAGCAACTGCTTTCCATTTTCATATTCTTCCTTCAATTCAACCGAATGAGCCCCAGGAATAGGTGGAAACATGTTTCCATTATGTAGTAGGACACCTTTGAAACTTCTAGTTGAACTGTCAATAAACAAACGCCAATCAGCAGGGCTGTATTCAATTCCTATCTCAGCAAAAAGGCCATTCACATCACAGCAGTAGCAAAGAGAGCTCGATGCAAAACAGGAGTAGAAAGAAGCGTATCGCAAATGCCTATTCCTGTAGAAAGAGATCTCGACACTTGGATCCAAAAGATTATACTCTTTAAGGCGAGACGTCATAATTTCTGCATTGGTTTTCGTAAGGTTCATATCCCTGACTAGGTCGTCTATGTCTTTCTGGTTGGGAAAATGGGGTGACGTATTGGAGCTTGCCTCGAAGTCAGCGTCTTCATCTTCATCGGAGGATATTAAAGACGTTTCTTCTATTTCCTCCATGGTGGGTGGGCATGGAACGGGTAAATCTTCATTATGTGGGACTGGGGCAATAGAATGGGATATTTGGATATAGGACATTTTTTCGACCTTTACCTCTCTTGTAGAGTGAAATGTCTACCATGCAGAAGTAGCAATCATCGTGGTGATTGGTTTGCTCCCTCCAAATGGGAGGAATAGCAAATGGCATGCCTTTTCTGGTACCTCGCAGCCATCCTTTTAATGTGGAACGGCAGCTTCCACAGCAAAAGTGAGGTGCCCATGATTTATTTTGATCGCCCATGGTCATGCCAAAGTAAGCGTGATATGCTGTACAAAACTTCGTTCCTGTGTCAATTTTGTGCTTTACTTGCTTTGGATTGCTGTAATGGTCGCAAACATAACAAAATGAATCTGCAGAGTGTCCGCAGGGCCTATTGGTAGCCATTACCATATAATTCTATTTCAAATATCTGAAAAATACAAAAAAACATTTTATAAACAGAAATAAGACACCAAATGTGTACAAATATTTAATAATGGGCCTTAACCAATAAAAACATTACTAATAAACCCCAGTTTTGGGGACATTTTGAATTTTGCACTTGAAATTACTTTTGCTATCTCAGAAAAATGCCTTAAAAATGGCAAAAAAGTAAGATTTCTAAATTTGACCATATCATAAAAACTATAGATTTCCGAGCAAACCGATACTGAATCTGTAATCAGCGTGGCCAAAACATATAGAAAAGATCGAAAAATTAACATAAACAAAAAATTGTTGCACAGTGTAATTGAATATCCTATTGGATAATTAATCGACGTTCGGGTAATCGGCGCTCTATTCTCTCTCTTTCGTTATCATATATATATATATATATATATATATATATATATATACATTCAACTGCAAAGAACACGCAGTATAAAGTAAAGAACGACGCTTGTATAGGAGATATTCCGCGCAAGACGAGAGAGAGAAAACGGAACAAATGAAAAAATGAGGTAACCACCTGGGAATCGAACCCGGGATCTTCCGATTGCCGGTCAGACGCGATACCATTACACCATGGACCTCACCCTTCCAAATGCCGTAATTCTTCTACATACTCGCAGAAACCAATGCCCCAAGAGGGCACCTCCCGCATGCCGTAACATTATATACATTCAACTGCAAAGAACACGCAGTATAAATAACGTAAAGAACGACGCTTGTATAGGAGATATTCCGCGCAAGACGAGAGAGAGAAAACGGAACAAATGAAAAAATGAGGTAACCACCTGGGAATCGAACCCGGGATCTTCCGATTGCCGGTCAGAATTGCAGTTGAATGTATATAATGTTACGGCATGCGGGAGGTGCCCCTTTGGGGCATTGGTTTCTGCGAGTATGTAGAAGAATTACGGCATTTGGAAGGGTGAGGTCCATGGTGTAATGGTATCGCGTCTGACCGGCAATCGGAAGATCCCGGGTTCGATTCCCAGGTGGTTACCTCATTTTTTCATTTGTTCCGTTTTCTCTCTCTCGTCTTGCGCGGAATATCTCCTATACAAGCGTCGTTCTTTACGTTATTTATACTGCGTGTTCTTTGCAGTTGAATGTATATAATGTTACGGCATGCGGGAGGTGCCCCCTTGGGGCATTGGTTTCTGCGAGTATGTAGAAGAATTACGGCATTTGGAAGGGTGAGGTCCATGGTGTAATGGTATCGCGTCTGACCGGCAATCGGAAGATCCCGGGTTCGATTCCCAGGTGGTTACATCATTTTTTCATTTGTTCCGTTTTCTCTCTCTCGTCTTGCGCGGAATATCTCCTATACAAGCGTCGTTCTTTACGTTATTTATACTGCGTGTTCTTTGCAGTTGAATGTATATAATGTTACGGCATGCGGGAGGTGCCCCCTTGGGGCATTGGTTTCTGCGAGTATGTAGAAGAATTACGGCATTTGGAAGGGTGAGGTCCATGGTGTAATGGTATCGCGTCTGACCGGCAATCGGAAGATCCCGGGTTCGATTCCCAGGTGGTTACCTCATTTTTTCATTTGTTCCGTTTTCTCTCTCTCGTCTTGCGCGGAATATCTCCTATACAAGCGTCGTTCTTTATATATATATATATATAGGGTGTCCCATAAGTCCGGCATCATAGGAAAAATAATAAAAAAAGGCAAAACAAAAGCTTTTATTTACAGAACGTGCTCAATATGTCCACCATTGTTTTCAATACACAAATTCAGACGTGATACCCAGTCAGCAAGCACACGGTGAATGATGTCAGGGGTAATGGTGTTACATGCCCCAAAAATGCGCTGCCGCAAATGTTCAACACTCCTAATTTTCTCTGCGTATACCAGCGCTTTCAAGTGGCCCCAGAGATAAAAATCTATGAGTAGAATTGTCTGGATTCGTTCTTCCTTGCTCACAGACATTATGGCCTGTAGAAAGAGAACAATATGAATTATGGTTTGTAGAAATAGAAAAATATGAATTTCTCCTATGATGCCGGACTTATGGGACACCCTGTATATATATGTGTGTGTGTAGAGAGACAGACAAACAGACAGACAGAGAGAGAGAGAGAGAGAGAGCACACACACACACACACACACACATCCACTTACCTAATTCAAAAGAAAGCAGAAAAATAGTTATCCGACAGCCTGTTCATTATATAATTGCTTTGTTAGACAATAAATAGTGTTACATGAACAAAATGGGGTTTCATAATGTTGACATTCGACCTTATGCAAGTACAGTACATGGATTTCAGATTTCAAAGTAATTTCAGATTTGTGATGAAAATGACTGACCTAACCTTACCAGACTAACCTAACCTAACAAGACCTAACCTAACCTAGCGTAACTTAACCGGGTACAACGTAACCTATCTTAACCCAACTGAACCTAACCTGACCTCATTTAAGTATCATTTTAGTACCGACCTTGTACATGTCAACATTGTTGCAGATCGACTTTGTTCTGCTACCCGAATAAAGAATTGTTTTTAAGACGCTTCAGAGATTAGTATTTCCAATATCAATTGAAATAAATGAACCAGAAATTATGCTTTATATTAAAAAAGTTTGGGATATTGGAAAAAATATTAATATGAAAAGAGTAGTTTAGTTAGTTCATTATTTTAATTATATGGAAGGTAATTCTTTATTATTTTTCATCACTCTTTGTTGTTTTAGTTTGTATAAAAATAAACTTCCAAACTGTATAGAAAAGAATAAGTAACGTGAATTTATTTTTACATCATATTGCTAATAAATCTTTCGTTTAAAGAAAATCTCCCAACAGTTTTGTAAATTGCCTTTTCTCTCTGTTTGGTTCTAAAATATTTCCATACATAAATATTCACAATAGTGTCTGTTTCATTTATAACTCATATCCACGTATGTACATACATATCATTTCCGTTCCATTATGCCTCCACTCGCAAAAGTTCATCGTTTCTTGTTGAAATTTTGTCTAACCTCATCCATTTTCACCTCAGGTCCTGTTCCTTAAACGAGCTTTTTATTCCTTAGCCATTCCGAAGGTGTAGAATAGAACTAGTCAATGAATGTTTCTTTCAGCTTTCCTTTAGAGCCTTCAAACAGCGTTGGAATATGAATGCGGTGCCTCTCACAAGTTTGCTTTAGTCCCTCTATGCAAAATCATTCATAGAAAACGCAAACCTATTATGTACTATTATAAAGAGAAAAAAGGGAAAAGTTTCTATTCATTTCTTGTCTGTTATTTATTCGTTTTCTTTTATTTTTGTTAACTTGTTTATTTTTTATTGTTCCTAATTCTTTTGTGATTAAATTTTATTATTGTCTGAATAAATAGTGCAACTTTCATTCATTTCACTTGTTATTTAGTTAATTTACATTCATCGTTAAACTGATGCTGTGTGAATTATTGAAACATACTCGTATATACTAATCATATATATTTGCATTTTATTAGTGAAGGGAATTTCGCCTAGAAACCTATAATTTCTAAAAAGCATAAAACACTTATTGATAATATTCTGTTTTTCTTTGGATATTTTATTATTTTTGGTGAATAAAGTTTAAAAGACAAAACCCAATCATTACAGGTTAGTAATTTTAATCCCTTTTAGAAATTTTAGGTTTTCAGAACATTTTTCATAAAATGTGCATCTGTTATAAAGTACAGAGGGTTGACAAAAGTCAATAGACACCACAATGATTGTCCTCGAGAACAAAAAGACTTCACTCATTTTCACAAAAGTGTAATGTTGTAGGGATTTTTGAAGAAAGTCAGGTAAGCAACTTTTTCTAAACGTTTTAGATATGCTGAATCCAAATATCTTGTTTACCAACCTGGATTTTGTCGTTTAAAGATTCAAAATGCGGAAAAACAAAACAGCCTCCCTTGAAATAAAAAAACGTCCATAACTTGGTAATGGGTGATCATAAATAGGTGATCTTTGGGTCTATATCCACATTTCCCATATCAAGGAACTTGTGTGGTTTAAATACACAGTATGTTTTATCTATTTTGACTTGAACGGTTTTGGGTGAGCGCGCGCACACACACACACACCACACACACACACACACACACACATTGCATGTACAGTGCTCACAATAAGTCTCGCGCCTCTGTCTCGTCCCAAGCTAGTCTGTTAGGTATAAAATGGGCGGCCCTTATGGCAGCGGAGGTGTGTTCGGATTGGTGCACATAATTACTCTAACCCCATCAATGACGTCCATTATTACGTCACTTCTGCTACATTTTAGTGTTTAAAATACAAATGATTAGGAAGCAGAATGACCAAGTTTCGGGATCTTGGGATGGTTATGGAGCAATCCTAGTCATCATAATATTAGCTGGGCATTACATTATACCGTCTCAATATATACTGTAGACTATAGAGAACGACTAATTCGGAAAATATCCCAAATCATGGCATGATACCTAATTATTTTGACGCAGGTCTAAATTATTTGCTCAAATGCAGTGATGGATATTAAGTAATTGTTGGGAATTGTTGTCAATATTGTTGTTTGTGATACATATCCTACGTGAAGAATCTAATGATCAAATTCCTCAGTGAACCTCTCACGCGCTTGCATTTCGAGGAAGTCACGGTCGTCTCACTAATAGATAGTTTATCCATTGTTTTAAGTGGTAACCTATTCCATCTTATCAAAGTCATTAGTCTAAAGCAAGACTGGTGGGCCGTGAATCAGAGAAATTTGCATTTGATTTGTTCATCGTAATTATTACATAATATAGTATACTGTATATAGTAGTATATAAGAGTTTATTGGTAGCATATCATATGACAATTCCCATAAACATGTGATGGCCTCGATGTTGCCAGTTTTTATTTTTTTCCTGAAACTATTACCTTCTCATAGTTTGTTTCAACACTGCATATATTATCATCTCCACGAGCATAGACATTGCAAGAAAAGATTCTAACTAAGGATAAGTAAAGTTCTTTCATGGTCACGATATATACTTTTATAGATGTCAAACATAAAAATATAATAAAATTCTATATTAACATAAATATATATTCGATACACATTTACGTCATGGCTTTAACATCAGTATTTCGTATAGCTTCCTCCGGCATCAATAATTTCTTGCAATCGTTGCGGGATAGAAGAGGCCAGATTGTAGGGAATGTTTGGTGTTCGACGTAAGCTCTCCCAACTATTCCTCGTGTGAGCTAAAAGTGCTTCAAATGTTCTTTCATTGCGTTGCTCCCATTCGTTAATCATTATTGCCCAAAGGTTTTCAATCGGATTCATATCAGGAGAACGTGGTGGCAGAATTAGATTAATAAATAATCTCTGGCTCCCTTTCCTCCTCCCTTCGTAATTTCCCACCCAACCTCGTTTCCTTCGACATAGCAACGCTTACCTCCATCCTCATTCCACTTCCTTCATTAAACCTATTATCGCTTTTACTGTCCCTTCCTTCCATCCTTCAATGCCAGCGTTCTTAAACCTAGCACATAAATTATATAATATGGAATCTAACACCTTAGATCTCTACGCATTCATGTTACTTGAAGACGACTGTGTCTTAGGGGAATCTAAGTGTTGAGAGTGGGCTTGAGGGGTAGCCTATAGATTATTACAGATGACCTTGAACGCTTCAACTATTTAAAAATTATTATTTATTACGCACATCATATGCCATAATACACACATGAATTTAAGTATCTTACACTATAGGAATGGAATTGAATCCTACCAGAGTTAAAAAGTCGCAAAATATGATAGATTAGTTTGTATTAAGAGGTTACTAAGAGAAAAGGATTTGAAGTAGAGCGGAAGGCAGAGAGTATATTTTCTCGAGTTTCGGTTATTATTAACGTTATATGGATACATTGCCATGCGGTGTGATGAGAGAGAGAGAGAGTTACAAGGAGTTACAAGGAAAAGAAGTACCTCAAAAGGCCTTGCGGCCCATACCGATGAGGTACCAATGACAACGGGTGCCAGGGAAAATTTTCTACACCCTCAAATAGTGTGTAAGATTTGGTCTAACCTTTTCTTGAACTGATCCACAGAGGAACTGTTCACAACTTCTGAAGATAACCTGTTCCACGTGTCACAGATCTTATACGTAAAGTAATTCCCACACACACTAGTCCTAAGCCGCTTCAAATCCAACTTCCAACCATTGTTGCGAGTTGGGTTATCATTTAAACTAAACATGCTTCTAAAATCGACATCGTTGAACCCGCGTAAGAACTTGAAAACCTCGATCAGTTGACCGCGCAGCCTCCGAGTTTCCAGCGAAAACAAGTTCAGGGCGCGTAACCGTCGATTGTAGCCCATATGCCTAACGGAAAGGATTAACTTTGTGGCCCTCGCCTGCACTCGCTCCAGCCTCTCAATATCTTTCCTGAGGGTGGGCGACCAAAACTGCACAGCATATTCCAGGTTGCGGCCGAACCAGGGAATTGTACAGAGAGAGCACAATCTCCTTGTTCCGAAACTGAAATTGCCTCCTGATATAACCTAACAGCTTCTGGGCTTTCTTTTCAACCTCTACGCACTGTTTGGTAAATTTAAGGTCGCTGCTAATTAACACACCCAAGTCCTTTTCCAAATCAGTCGCCTCGATATTACTCCCCAACATACTTTGCATTTACCCAAGTTAAACGGCACTTGCCATTTTTCGGACCACTCTCCTATCCTACCTAGGTCCGCACGCAGTTCCTCGATCGCTTCGGGCGTCCCAACATTGGCCCCAAGCTTGGTGTCATCAGCGAATTTGGCGATCCGACTGACGATGCCACCGTCGATATCATTTATGTAAATGATAAACAACAGTGGCCCCAAAACGGAACCCTGAGGAAACCCACTAGTGACCGAGGCCCAACCCGAACTAACCCCTTTAATTACAACCCTCTGCCGCCTATTCTTCAGCCAGTTTTCAATCCACCTACCTACTTCCCCACCGATACCCAGCGCGCGCACTTTCGCCATTAGCCGGCGGTGAGATACCTTATCAAAGGCTTTCTGAGAGAGAGAGAGGATGGAGAGAGAGAGAGAGGATGGAAAGAGAGAGGATGGGGGAGAGAGAGAGAGAGAGAGAGAGAGAGAGAGAGAGAGAGAGAGAGAGAGAGGATGGGGAGGGAGAGAGAGAGAGGATGGAGAGAGAGAGTTACGAGGAGTTACAAGGAAAAGAAGCACCTCAAAAGGCCTTGCGGCCCATACCGAGGAGGTACCAATGGCAACGGGTGCCAGGGAAAATTTTTTACACACTCAAATAGTGTGCAAGATTTGGTCTAACCTTTTCTTGAACTGATCCACAGAGGAACTGTTCACAACTTCTGAAGGTAACCTGTTCCGTGTCACAGATCTTATACGTAAAGTAATTCCCACACACACTAGTCCTAAACCGTTTCAAATCCAACTTCCAACCATTGTTGCGAGTTGGGTTATCATTTAAACTAAACATACTTCTAAAATCGACATCGTTGAACCCGCGTAAGAGCTTGAAAACCTCGATCAGTTGACCGCGCAGCCTCCGAGTTTCAAGCGAAAACAAGTTCAGGGCGCATAACCGTCGATTGTAGCCCATATGCCTAACGGAAGGAATTAACTTTGTGGCCCTCGCCTGCACTCGCTCCAGCCTCTCAATATCTTTCCTGAGGGTGGGCGACCAGAACTGCGCAGCATACTCCAGTGCGGCCGAACCAGGGAATTGTACAGAGAGAGTACAATATCCTTGTTCCGAAACTGAAATTGCCTCCTGATATAACCCAATAGTTTCTGGGCTTTCTTTTCCACCTCTACGCACTGTTTCGTAAACTTAAGGTCGCTGCTAATTAGCACATCCAAGTCCTTTTCTAAATCAGTCACCTCGATATGACTCCCTAACATCGAGTAGTCCGACTTGGGATTGGCGTAGCCAATGTGCATCACTTTGCATTTACCCAAGTTAAATGGCATTTTTCCATTTTTCGGACCACTCTCCTATCCTACCTAGGTCCGCACGCAGTTCCTCGATCGCTTCGGGCGTCCCAACATTGGCCCCAAGCTTGGTGTCATCAGCGAATTTGGCGATCCGACTGACGATGCCACCGTCGATATCATTTATGTAAATGATAAGAGAGGATGAGAGAGAGAGAGAGAGAGAGAGAGAGAGAGAGAGAGAGAGAGAGAGAGAGTTACAAGGAGTTACAAGGAAAAGAAGTACCTCAAAAGGCCTTGCGGCCCATACCGAGGAGGTACCAATGAAAACAAGATGAAAATTTTCTACACACTTAAATAGTGTCCTAAACTAGTCCTAAACCGCTTCAAATCCAACTTCCAACCATTGTTACGAGTTGGGTTATCATTTAAACTAAACATGCTTCTAAAATCGACATCTTTGAACCCGCGCCACGTAAGTGTCGATTGTAGCCCATATGCCTAACGGAAGGGATTAACTTTGTGGCATTCTTCAGCCGGTTTTCAATCAACCTACCTACTTCTCCACCATACCCAGCGCGCGCACTTTGGCCATTAGCCGGTGGTGAGATACCTTATCAAAGGCTTTCTCATCAATTGCCCTACTCTTATCATACTCACTCAACCTGCCAGAGGCAGGTACGGAAAAAGGTTGAAGAAAATACCTTGACCCTGGAAAAGTAGCCAAGGAAATTTTACAGGAAAGTGGAGAATATATAAATAGCTCTATATTTAGCTTGCTCACAGAGACACCGAGCAAGCGAACTCCTGCAGAGTTTTCTGAGGTTTTAATCTTAAACTATGAGTGTGTTCAGTACTTTGTCTAGCCTATTTTTAAACAGATTTACACTTTGACAGGAAACAACCTCTGAGGGAAGTTGGTTCCAGATATTAACTGTTTTATAGGAAAATAAATTTCCGCAGACTGAGGTCCTAAATGTCTTTACACACTCAAATAGTGTGCAAGATTTCGTCTAACCTTTTCTTGAACTGATCCACAGAGGAACTGTTCACAACTTCCGAAGGTAACCTGTTCCATGTGTCACAGATCTTATACGTAACGTAATTCCCACACACACTAGTCCTAAACCGTTTCAAATCCAACTTCCAACCATTGTTGCGAGTTGGGTTATCATTTAAACTAAACATACTTCTAAAATCGACATCGTTGAACCCTCGTAAGAGCTTGAAAACCTCGATCAGTTGACCGCGCAGCCTCCGAGTTTCAAGCGAAAACAAGTTCAGGGCGCGTAACCGTCGATTGTAGCCCATATGCCTAACGGAAGGGATTAACTTTGTGGCCCTCGCCTGCACTCGCTCCAGCCTCTCAATATCTTTCCTGAGGGTGGGCGACCAGAACTGCACAGCATACTCCAGGTACGGCCGAACAAGGGAATTGTACAGTGAGAGCACAATCTCCTTGTTCCGAAACTGAAATTGCCTCCTGATATAACCCAATAGTTTCTGGGCTTTCTTTTCCACCTCTACACACTGTTTCGTAAACTTAAGGTCGCTGCTAATTAGCACACCCAAGTCCTTTTCTAAATCAGTCACCTCGATATTACTGCCCAACATCGAGTAGTCCGACTTGGGATTGGCGTAGCCAATGTGCATCACTTTGCATTTACCCAAGTTAAACGGCACTTGCCATTTTTCGGACCACTCTCCTATCCTACCTAGGTCCGCACGCAGTTCCTCGATCGCTTCGGGCGTCCCAACATTGGCCCCAAGCTTGGTGTCATCAGCGAATTTGGCGATCCGACTGACGATGCCACCGTCGATATCATTTATGTAAATGGTAAACAAGAGTGGCCCCAAAACGGAACCCTGAGGAACCCCACTAGTGACCGAGGCCCAACCCGAACTAGCCCCTTTAATTACCACCCTCTGCCGCCTATTCCTCAGCCAGTTTTCAATCCACCTACCTATTTCCCCACCGATACCCAGCGCGCGCACTTTCGCCATTAGCCGGCGGTGAGGTACCTTATCAAAGGCTTTCTGAAAGTCGAGATAAAGTATATCAATCGCCCTACTCTTATCGTACTCACTCAACATGACGTGGAAAAACTCGAGCAAGTTGGTGAGAGAGAGAGAGAGAGAGAGAGAGAGAGAGAGCGTTATCTCCTGCATACTCTATATATATCTATATACAGTATGTCTCTATATATAAATAGATGGAGTGATCGACACAATGATAATGTGGACGTCATTGATGGGGTTAAAGCAATTATGTGCACCAATCCGAACACACCTCCGCTGCCATAAGGACCGCCCATTTTATACCTAACAGACTAGCTTGGGACGAGACAGAGGCGTGAGACTTATTGTAAGCACTGTACATCGTGTAAAGTTTGAAGTGAAAAACATCTAAATCTATATGACATGCATCTACCTATTTTAATTCGTCTTTACTCTCTGTATTATTATTTTATGACTACTGCATATATATATATATATATTTATTCTTACCTTTCTTACCAGGCGCCTGGTAGACCTAAAGTGGTCTGCCAGTTGGGAGCCCTCGGACGAGACTCCTCCATGCCTCACGATCTCCATACATCAAGTTCGCCCGTTGGAGACTGATTCCACACTTCTCGACAGCACTCTTGATGTTATCTATCCATCGAATCTTGGGTTTTCCAACTGGTCTTCTGTTTTGAGGGGCCCATTCCAGCATTCTTCTTGCTGTCCTTTCCATCGGCATTCGTTGGACATGCCCGTACCATCTCAGTTGGTTCCTCTCAATATTCTCATTAACCGAAGTTACACCCAATCACCGCCTTATTTCAGTGTTCCTTATTTTATCCAATCTACTTACTCCTTCTATCAATCTCACGACCCTCATTTCAGCTGCTTGCAGATTTTCCCCTCATCCTTGTGGTTAGGGCCCAAGTCTCACTGCCGTATAATAAGATTGGTTTCAATATTGTTGAGTATATATGCGTCTTTACCTTTTTAGGGGTGTTTTGGTCTTTCAATAGGGGGTACAGGAAGGAAACATTCCTGCTATATTTAGCAATTCTTTCATTCACCTCTGCATCTATACCCGCATCATTTTCTATCATACTACCAAGGTATTTAAATGTGTCCGTCTTTTTCATTTCCCTTCCCCCAACAAAGATTCCATCCTCGTTCACTCCCCTCGTTACCACCATGTATTCAGTTTTATCATAATTCAGTTTCAGTCTATACTCTCTCAATCTCTCATCCCACCTCTGCATAATTCTCTCCAGGGATTGTGCTGTGTTAGTCCCAACAGCCACATCATCAGCATATCCAAAAATTTCTATTTCCTCTTCAATTTCCCCAGTTATGTGTTCCATAACCCAGTTGATGTAGGCAATAAATAAAATGGGTGACAGAACACTCCCTTGTTTAACTCCTGTACTTACATCAAACCACTCCTCCGATCCCACCACCGTGCTCTGGGAGACCCTATAGGTGCTCATTACTGCTCTCAGAAGCTTGGGTGGCACTCTCTCACTCAAAACCACCCACAGCTTCTCCTTGGGCACACTATCAAATGCCTTCTCCAGATCCAAAAAACATATGAAGCGGTCCAAATTGAATTCTCGGCTCTTCTCAAGATATTGTCTTATGGCTGAAATTTGATCTATAGTAATCCGGCCTGCACGAAAGCCACATTGATACTCCAGTAACCCAGGTTCCAGTATGTTTCGTATTCTATGTTCCAAAATCCTTTCATATATTTTCTCCACATGACACATCAAAGATATGCCATGGTAGTTTTGACATTCCTGCTCACTTCCCTTCTTTTTATATATAGGACATATAATTGCTCTGCCCCAATCTGCCGGTACAATTCCCTGCGACCACACCACCCGGAAAATGCTTAGCAGCCAGTCTACAGCAGGATCACCAGCTGCTTTTAGTGTTTCTGGACAATTGCATCCGGTCCGGGAGCTTTATTATTCTTCATCCTCTTTAGTGCTTGAATAACCTCCTCTCTAGTGATCTCTCTGTCCCCCTCATGCTCCTCATGATTTACCCGCTCCTCCCGTCTCACCTCATCATATTGGTTCTCATTTTTCAAAAGTTGTCTAAAGTATTCGTTCCAGCGTGCGGCCACCTCGCTTTTATCAGTGAGGACTTCACCATGTGCATTTTTAATCGCCACTGTTGTTTTCTTGCTTTCTCCATTTTTATACTTCTTAGCGATGCTATACAGTAACTTCTTCGAGCCTTGAAACTCTTCTTCTAAGTCTCTACCTATTTTCTCTCACACAGAGCGTTTCGCTCTTCTTTTAACCTCGTTGGTGTGGTTTCTCATTTGGACATATTCTTGCCGTCTTTTTCTTTTTTGACCCTCCAACTACCCTTTCTCCAATCACCTCTCGCTGTATTCCTTCCATCATTCTCCTAAACTCAACCCAAACCTCCTCCACTATTTCCGTAGCTACCCTTTGTCCGAAAGCCTCCTCAGTTCTAGTTCTAATCTCTTCCAGTTTTTCTGGTATATTCTCCGTGCACACTCTTCTCCTTCTAGGCTTTTTTATATTTTGTGGTACTGGAAGCAAAATTTTGGCTTTAACAAGTCTATGATCCGAGTCAAAAACAGATGGTACTACTCTTATATCTTTCACCAATGACTTTTTATCCACCACAATAAAGTCTATCTGAGACTTCTTATCATAATTTCCGGTTCTACTATTCCATCCATACCATGTATAGAGATGTGATTCCTGGTGCTTAAAAAATGTGTTCATTATACTAAGAACATTTCTTGCACAAAAATTTACCAGCATTTCCCCTTCCAAATTTCTCTCCCCCACACCAAATGCCCCGATCACGTCTTCATTTCCATTTCGATCTCCACCCACATGGCCATTTAGGTCTCCCATCAAAATTATTGGTCCATAAGGCAACCCATCTATCATTCCCTGAAGATCCTCATAGAAAGTTTCCTTTTCCTCCTGTGATCTTCCACTCTGCAGTGCATATGCCTGGATTACCGATAGTCTCTCTCCGTTTAGGCTCAGGGTCACTCCCATCAATCTCTCACTCTTCATTATCACTCCAACAACATGCTCAGAAAATCGGGGGGACAGTATAATTGCCACCCCCGATCTGGTATCCTCTTCTCTGCCCTTGTATATGCACTTATAATCATTGTGCAGTACCTTGGTTCCTTCACCTCTCCATCTGGTTTCTGCGATTCCATTAATATGTATAGATTTCGATTCCATGAACTCAACTATTTCTTCGCATTTATCTCTAAGTGTTCCGACATTTATTGTAGCAATCCAAAAGAAAGTCCGTTTTCGCGCCAAAGTCGTAACTGTGGTCCGTCCATTCCGAGGTTCTCTGCGTTGTACTTGAGCAAAAGAAAACCACCAGAGGCTTGCTAGGCCTTTCCTGGCTTGTTCGAAACTACTAATTAGTACCTTCCGGATGCCTATTGCCCCGGCAAGTTACATAAATCTCCTTCCAGATTTCCAGGCAGACATTCCAGTCGGTTTAAGCTGCTACACCTCGATAAGGTTACGTAGTTTCTTGTCCTGGTAGGGTAAGGCTCCAGGACCGTAGCAGATATATATATATATATATACTGTATATTAGGGTGGTCCAAGATAGTATGGTAAAACTTCAAACTTTAAAATGTCACTCTCCTCAAGGCTGCTCTTGTTATACTACGCAATAGTAACACACAAAATTTTCAGCAAATTGGAGCAGATTTAGAGATCGCTGCAAATTGAACATTTTTCATACTAGAATTGTATTGGTTTGGGTAATTCCTTGTGTATGTATGTAAGTACAGTGTGTCCGTAAAGTCATGGTGGGATTTTAAATAGCTATATTATTGCAACGAAACATGATAATGAGATGAAACAATGCCAAATTTAAGAACAACTCTCAAAGTTGTATCTTGTAGTTAGTCTAGGCTAAGCTTAACCTTTATCTCGTAGTTAATCTAGGCTGTCCACATGCCTATGTTGAACATGAGCGTAATAGCCCGAAAGTTAATGTGTGGTGTGCTCTAGCACGAGATCGAGTGATTGGCCCATTTTTCTTCGCGGAACCCACTGTGACGTCACACAACTACCTCGCTATGTTGGAACATTTGCAGTACCCCAATTTATTGACAATAATGTCATCTTTCAGCAAGATGGTGCTCCTCCGCACTATGCCAACGTTGTTCGAAAATTCCTTAATGAAAAATTTCCACAGAGATGGATAGGAAGAGGAGGATGGAAGCCATGGCCTCCACGCTCTCCGGACCTGACACCTTTGGACTTTTATTTGTGGGGTTACGTCAAGCAAAGCGTGTACAGTGTACCCATTAGGGATATTCATCACTTGCACGAGCGAATCACGGAAGCTATCGCATCCGTCACTCCTGATGTTCTTGGGCGTGTGTGGCTGGAATTGAATCACCGCCTAGATGTCTGCAGGGCTACCAGAGGAGCCCATATCGAACTACGTTAAATAAAGTTATTCTTTTAGAGTTGTTCTTCAATTTGCCTTTTTTCATCTCATTATCATGTTTCCTTGCAATAATATAGCTATTTAAAATCCCACCATGACTTTACGGACACACTGTATGTGTGCATATGTGCGAGTATGTGTGTGCAATGTATACACACACACACACACACACATATATATATATATATATATATATATATATATATATATATATATATATATATATATACGTGCGGAAATTTGTACGTCAACATTTGTACTACGGAAATTTATACGCCAGAACATTTATCCGACTAGAAATTTATACGACTGACATTTGTACGACGGTAATTTAAGTATGCGCTCTACCGGACTTTTTTGACTTAAGTATGCGATCTACCCATGATAATGACCGTGACTTCATTTTTTTATATAAACATAAGCACAGGTGCAAAAAAAAAAAAAAAAATAAAAGTAAACATTATTTAAATATTTTGAAAATAATTTCAATTTGAAGAATTTTAAATTTTATCATGTATCACAGCGCATTAAAGGATTAACATGTAGGTAAATGGTTATTGAATAGGGACAGGTGGTTAGGTTAGGTTAGGTCTGGAGATTAATGAGAAAAAACTCGCAAGATTTGTTCTCCGATTTTTTAGATGACATTCGTTCTGTATATCGCTAGTTACATTTTCTCTTAAATTGATAAGCTGAAATCTAGTTTCAATTATGCATTTAATTATTGTAATATGTAATTTCATGATTTGTGATAATTTGTATTTTAAATTACCTAGTTTCAAATTCAACTTTATTAACTGATCATGAATTTCTTGCGTATAACGTATAAATTACCGTCGTACAAATTCCCAGTCGTATAAATGTTCTGGCGTACAAATGCTGGCGTATAAATTTCCGTCGTACAAATGTTGGCGTAAAATTTCCGGGTTTCATAGAGGAATTACGGCATTTGGAAGAGTGGAGTCCATGGTGTAGTGGTTATCGCGTCTGACCGGCAATCGGAAGATCCCGGGTTCGATTCCCAGGTGGTACTTCATTTTTTCATTTGTTGTTTTCTCTTTCTCGTCTTGCGCGGAATATCTCCTATACAAGCGTCGTTCTTTACGTTATTTATACTGCGTGTTCTTTGCAGTTGAATGTATATAATGTTACGGCAAGCGGGAGGTGCCCCCTTGGGGCATTGGTTTCTGCGAGTATGTAGAGGAATTACGGCATTTGGAAGAGTGGAGTCCATGGTGTAGTGGTTATCGCGTCTGACCGGCAATCGGAAGATCCCGGGTTCGATTCCCAGGTGGTACTTCATTTTTTCATTTGTTGTTTTCTCTTTCTCGTCTTGCGCGGAATATCTCCTATACAAGCGTCGTTCTTTACGTTATTTATACTGCGTGTTCTTTGCAGTTGAATGTATATAATGTTACGGCAAGCGGGAGGTGCCCCCTTGGGGCATTGGTTTCTGCGAGTATGTAGAGGAATTACGGCATTTGGAAGAGTGGAGTCCATGGTGTAGTGGTTATCGCGTCTGACCGGCAATCGGAAGATCCCGGGTTCGATTCCCAGGTGGTACTTCATTTTTTCATTTGTTGTTTTCTCTTTCTCGTCTTGCGCGGAATATCTCCTATACAAGCGTCGTTCTTTACGTTATTTATACTGCGTGTTCTTTGCAGTTGAATGTATATAATGTTACGGCAAGCGGGAGGTGCCCCCTTGGGGCATTGGTTTCTGCGAGTATGTAGAGGAATTACGGCATTTGGAAGAGTGGAGTCCATGGTGTAGTGGTTATCGCGTCTGACCGGCAATCGGAAGATCCCGGGTTCGATTCCCAGGTGGTACTTCATTTTTTCATTTGTTGTTTTCTCTTTCTCGTCTTGCGCGGAATATCTCCTATACAAGCGTCGTTCTTTACGTTATTTATACTGCGTGTTCTTTGCAGTTGAATGTATATAATGTTACGGCAAGCGGGAGGTGCCCCCTTGGGGCATTGGTTTCTGCGAGTATGTAGAGGAATTACGGCATTTGGAAGAGTGGAGTCCATGGTGTAGTGGTTATCGCGTCTGACCGGCAATCGGAAGATCCCGGGTTCGATTCCCAGGTGGTACTTCATTTTTTCATTTGTTGTTTTCTCTTTCTCGTCTTGCGCGGAATATCTCCTATACAAGCGTCGTTCTTTACGTTATTTATACTGCGTGTTCTTTGCAGTTGAATGTATATAATGTTACGGCAAGCGGGAGGTGCCCCCTTGGGGCATTGGTTTCTGCGAGTATGTAGAGGAATTACGGCATTTGGAAGAGTGGAGTCCATGGTGTAGTGGTTATCGCGTCTGACCGGCAATCGGAAGATCCCGGGTTCGATTCCCAGGTGGTACTTCATTTTTTTCATTTGTTGTTTTCTCTTTCTCGTCTTGCGCGGAATATCTCCTATACAAGCGTCGTTCTTTACGTTATTTATACTGCGTGTTCTTTGCAGTTGAATGTATATAATGTTACGGCAAGCGGGAGGTGCCCCCTTGGGGCATTGGTTTCTGCGAGTATGTAGAGGAATTACGGCATTTGGAAGAGTGGAGTCCATGGTGTAGTGGTTATCGCGTCTGACCGGCAATCGGAAGATCCCGGGTTCGATTCCCAGGTGGTACTTCATTTTTTCATTTGTTGTTTTCTCTTTCTCGTCTTGCGCGGAATATCTCCTATACAAGCGTCGTTCTTTACGATATATATATATATATATATAATACTGTACAGGGTGGGCGGAAAGTAGCTCCCTATTTTGGATTGGTAAAAAATACGTATATTATCCATTTATTTCAGAAGAAATAATATGAAAAGGTAGGCATACATGGTAGGTTTTCTCTAAAATTCAATGTGGGCTCCAACTCTTTCCACCAGCTTCTGGAGCCGCCCAGGAATGGCGTCCACTGACTTTAGCAGGAACTCCGGCGGGATGGAGGACATGACTTCCCGAATTCGGTCCTCCAGTTCTTCCAATGTCCTCGGTTTGGTGCGGTAGACTTCTTCCTTTACCCACCCCCAAAGATCTGATATTTATGCAAGATGGCGCCCCTCCGCACTTCGCTCTTGTTGTCCGTGAGTGGCTGGATGCCCACTTCCCTGGGCGTTGGATGGGTCGTCGTGGTCCACATCAATGGCCAGCCAGGAGCCCCGACTTGACACCGTGCGACTTTTTTCTTTGGGGGTGGGTAAAGGAAGAAGTCTACCGCACCAAACCGAGGACATTGGAAGAACTGGAGGACCGAATTCGGGAAGTCATGTCCTCCATCCCGCCGGAGTTCCTGCTAAAGTCAGTGGACGCCATTCCTGGGCGGCTCCAGAAGCTGGTGGAAAGAGTTGGAGCCCACATTGAATTTTAGAGGAAACCTACCATGTATGCCTACCTTTTCATATTATTTTCTTCTGAAATAAATGGATAATATACGTATTTTTTTACCAATCCAAAATAGGGAGCTACTTTCCGCCCACCCTGTATATATATATATATATATATATATATATATATATATATATATATATATAGGTTACGAGAGATAGCTGCAAAGGATACACTATATACAAAATTATACATGTACAAAACTCGCATATTAATTCGTCTTGGGTTGAGTGACCTTGAATATAACAGGGGGACATGAAAATGTGGACCGCATCGCAATCGTTGTTTCAGGAGGAGGAGAAGATAAACCACTTGGTGTTCTACTCATCCCTCACGGAACGGGACAAGCACAAGCTGATGTCTGCCTCAGGAAGTTGGATGAGTGGGGCTTCAGAAACTAGTTGCAGGGGCTTGTATTTGATACAACAGCATCAAATACTGGGCTGATGTCTGGAGCTTGTACCCTGATAGAGAGAGCTGTAGGTCGCTCTCTGACATATATTTCTCTGACATGTCGTCATCATGTGTATGAAGTCGTTTTGGCTAACGTATTTTCTAATATTCTTGAACCTTCGAAAGGACCACAAGTCTCATTGTTTAAGCGATTCATGGCACAATGGCCAGTTATCAATAAAGAAAACTTTATATCAGCAGGAATGGAATATTTTGAAGGAAACTTGTGAGAACTTTGTCAAGAGATGATACAGTACCTCTCCGACGCTCTTCAGAGCAGCAGCTTCTCTCTAATTTTCCTGGGAGGAAGTTTGCCTAAGACGTACAACATCAGAGCTCCAGGAGCTCTTCATCAAGCTCGCTGGATGGCAAAAGCTACCTATTCTTTAAAGATCTTTCTCTTCCAGGAGTAAATGAAACTTACTGCGCATGAAAAAAAGGGTTTGAAAGATTTTTGTCTCTTTGTGGCACTTGTTTATAGTAAATATTGGCATGAAGCATCCTTGGCAGTGAGGGCCCCTAGAAACGACCTAGCTTTTCTAACAGTTATGGAGACTTATCCAAACAGGGTTTT
Organism: Bathynomus jamesi; assembly: GCA_023014485.1. NCBI lineage: Eukaryota > Metazoa > Arthropoda > Malacostraca > Isopoda > Cirolanidae > Bathynomus > Bathynomus jamesi. The sequence continues at coordinate 458,230 of JAJOZX010001416.1, forward strand.
GACTGAAATTGCACTCAAGGCATTTAAGTGACATCTCTGGTACTTCTCGGAAGAGCTGATTGGACTGTCACGTTTTGACGATGGGTTGGACAGCAAAGTAAAAGAAAACATGATTAAAAAATTATCTCATCCTGCAAAAGCGAAAGGTCTGAAGCGCCTCGATTTAAAGCTGCTCAAAACAGCAAACCCATTGGAAATTTACGTCAGCGAGAAGACTGCTCAACATTGCGATGTACTGGATAAAAACGGAAAGAAGATTGCTCAAGAGTTTCTTTCGAAACCACCGAGTTGTTGAAAGAAAGAGCATTGAAGATGAAGGTTGTCAATGACTCTGCAGAGAGAGCGATTGCTCTTATTCAACGGTACAATACAACGCTTACCAAAGATGAACAGCCAAAACAATTCCTTCTCCGCACTGTTGAGACCCATCGACGAACGTTTCCTACACCCTCTAAAGCAGTGATGCACAAACCCTGGCCCGCGGGCCAAATGTGTTCCCCACGGGTCTTTTCAGTGGCCCCACGGGTCTTTTCAATTCAATGAAAAAGTTAGAATATAAAAGTGACCCAATTTATGACTTAGATGGAAAGTAAGTAGGCTAATACATTTAGTTATTTTCTTCGCTTGGCCCTCACATCAAAAAAAGTTTGTGCACCACTGCTCTAAAGCGTCTTTACAGAATTAAAAGCCATTTGCATGTTCTTTTGTCAAATTTCGTTATGTTTTTTATTTAAGAAAAAATTATTCATTTTGTAGCAACCTCTAAATATAGATGGAATGAGCTCATTTTTTGTAGCAATTATCCTTTTATGATTTCAAACAAGGGCAGCCTTGAGGAAATACAAAAATAAAACTTTTATTTCTTCGACCACCCTACTGTATATATATATATATATATATATATATATATATATATATATATATATATATATATATATATATATATATATATATGTGCAGCAGTCATGAAATAATAATACAGGCAGTAAAGACGTATTAAAATATGTATATACAACAGTTGTAAAAAACAAATAATACACACTCAACTTAATTAATATATATGCATCAGCCATAAAATGGAGATAAAAGTGATAATAATAATAATAATAATAATAATAATAATACAAACAGAGGGTTCAGTTTCTACCATTCTTAAATAGGGTGGTGAGTTCGCATATAATCAACCAAAGGAGCATAGCAGCCTGGGAAGGCGTGGCGGGAGAAGGAGCGTAGACCATAACGCGCGTGCAAACACACACAAACTTTCCCGTAATACCATACCACATCAGAATGGATGAGCGTAGTTAACCCATCGCCATCCCACTTCAGCCAGGAGCCCCACCTATCAGCAGCAGGAAACCGCGTCATACGTCTGAATATAGACTTTAGGGCAGTGGTGCTCAAACTTATGGCAATCATGTGCAAAACGTAATGTGCCACTATGATTATGTAGAATAGGCCTAAATTAATATACTTTTTTAATACTGTAAAAATAAATTGCATTATTAGTAAAGCAATAAATGTCGCTTGTATTTTAGAACTATATTTTACGTTTCCTTTACGGTACCTGCATTAAAAAGCCTTGTGTACTTGCTTCCCTCCAGCCAATTTGTCAAATATGACGCACTTAACACATGAATGATTATTCAGTAACTGAATTTTAAATCTTATTGCGCAAGCGCTCCAGGCAGTCTTAGAAGAGTTGCCAATTACCACTCCAAAAATTCTCAAATTTCTTGCTTACGCGAGGGCATTCTGAATTCAGGCTGGTGCAGCATTATAACCAGTGAATTTTTATTTGCCTTGATGAATGTCCAGTTGCCATCGTCAGAATCACAATGTGCCAGGTTTGGCACATGTGCCAGGGTTTGAGCACCCGGCTTTAGGGACTACACCAATCATCTACGTATAGACTTAAAGACCTCCAGCAGTAATACAACACTGACATAATTACCAACACCTAATAGACCAGTAAGGACTCAAAAAATACAACAGACAATAGACAAGCTATCAATCTTCTCATAAATTTGCTTATAAGTGTAATAATGTAACGTTTTAGCATGTTACCTATTCTTTCAAACAAAAACAGAAGTATGGTAAATACGATTTAAATCAAAAACAATTTTTGCATTAATATACGCAACTATCATAAAATTAGATTATAAAAAATATTAATTTAATTTTAAAATAAATGATATTCACTTTCTTCCTCATGTCGTGTAATGTTTCCTTTAAACAGCGTTTTCATTATCAAAAAACACGCAATAAGGTTGTTATCTGATGATGAATTCAGTGATCATTCCAATGCACGACGCGAAGAGCTAAAGCTACTAAAGTTGAGAGATGTAATCAAACTAGCACAATTTATTTATGAATGTAAGTGCAGATTGAACCGTATAACCAAGTATTAGGAGTAACATATATTTTCAACCAAAAATCATTTTTCTACGCATTAAAGAAATAACAGATCTGACATCTTCCGCGAATTATGTTTCAAAAACAATTTTTGCATTAATATACCCAAATATCATAAAAAATATAAATTTAATTTTAACCATAGCTAAAGTGATATTAATTAGTTTTATTACTTAGTAAAATGATAAAATAAATTTATTTTAGTTTCATAAATTGAATGCCAATATTTAAAATAATTGGCTTCCCTTATGAATGCTGAACGTATTTTCTCTTCCCCAATGCAAACAACAAAAAATTTTTTCACTAAACTTTCAAGGCTATGATGGCCTATTTGAATTATAAAAAAGTGATATAATTTGAGTTTATAAAATTGTTAAAATACTTAAAATAAAGTCAACATGCTAAGATGGTTTAATGTTTAGGGATAACTCATTTTTTTTCAAATAAAAATTCGAATAACAGCAAATTCACCTATATTTACAAGGCTTCGCCACAAAATAACTAACTTCTGTCTCATTAAATGAAGTAGCAGCAGGGATGTGCGAGTTGTGCTGTATATACCACTTCTTTTATTCCTGAGTAATACTTAACACCTAATGTACACGTATGAAATTTTCTAATCAAAGTTTTTCCCTGAGCATATAATTGTCTACAATGCCTGAGAATATCACTGTCATCTGAAATATTATCAGCTGGTATGTGGCCAAGATACTTAATCTGAATAACTTCTGACAGCACCATACCTTTTGTTTGAAATTCAGGAAATTTTATATACTTGTAGGCCTTGGGTCTCAATTGTAATGTGACTTTTAGCAGGATTATATTTTTATTTTTACTTACTTTATTTATTATTTTTGTGTTTGCTCTCTCTCTATCTACCCGCTAGTTGATTTGTATGAGAAAATAACTTGCCTCTATACCAACGTACATTTGTTTTAGACTGATTTAACTGGAATTACCTGCTTGACAAAGAATTTTATGCCATCGTATGCGAACTAATTACTGAACGTAGCATTCATATGTGGAGGATGGTATATATATATATATATATATATATATATATATATATATAGTAGGACTAGATAAACAAGTGCCAATCAGCTTGGTTTATTAATCATAACTTTACGTTTCGAGATTAACTCATCTCATCATCAGAATCTGTAATTTTTATAAATATGCATTAGTTGATCAGAAGGATTAAAAAAAATTTACATGCAACATTTTACATCACATAAAACACTCCACATACAACATTACACGGCACAAATACATCAAAGCTACATTAGTTACGAAACATAAGTGGGGTTCTTTCTCAGAAGCTAAAAGCTGTATACAATTCCAAGCTCTTAAAGACAGATCGAGACAAGTAATAGATAATTAAAGGCAGATCGAAATACAGTTGGGCGCTGTTCTAAACGTGTGAGATCATCGAAGAGAGGGAGAGCTAGCCTCGATGATGAGCCACGCAGCGGTCGCCCGGCATCGGCTGTAACATATCACACTGTGCAACGTGCTAACAGCATCATTCGATCAAATCGGCGCGTCACATACAAGGAGCTATCACTGGAGCTAGGAATTAGTGAAGGAAGTGTGAATACAATAATTCAGCAACTGCAATACTCAAAAGTGTGTTCACGGTTTGTTCCTCGCAAACTGACTGAGGATCACAAAGCCCAAGGAAAAGAAATTGCTTCTGAGTCGTTAGTTCGATACGAAACAGAAGGGGATGACTTCCTTTCACGAATTGTGACTGGGGATGAGACTTGGATACACCACTTTGAACCTGAAACAAACCGCCTATCCATGGAGTGGTATCACGCAGACTCCCCACTCAAGAAAAAGTTCGAAATGGCTCCCTCTGCAGGAAAGGTTATGGCCACCATCTTCTGGGACATGAAAGGGGTGATTCTGGTCGACATTATGAAGAAAGGACAAACAATCAACTCAGAGACATATATTGCTACCTTACAGAGACTCCAGAGACGTATAAAGCGAGTACGACCGGAGAGAAAACTGGAAGACGTCCTTCTTTTGCACGATAACGCAAGACCATACAACAGTTTGCAAACAAGAGACAGGGGCGGATCCATCCTTCTGGGCTGACCGTCTTCCAAAATTTGAAAAGTGAAAAATGCGTACGGAACTATTGTAAAACGTGAAATTTTTGCTAGCACCTTTTTGGCAGAAGTACATTTTCAAATTGCTATAACATATTTTTAAATGAAATGAAAGATATAAAAATAAAACTGGAAAATTACATCATATTTATCAAAATATTATATAATTAAATATTATATATATTATATATTATTAAACTATCATATAATAAAAAAATTCACTGAAAATTCTGACCGTCTTCCGGAAGACGGTGGAAGACGGTCTAAATCCGCCCCTGAGAGGGGCCATCACAAAAATGCGCTTGAGTCTGTTACCCCACCCTCCATATAGCCCGGATCTGGCACCTTCAGACTTCCATTTGTTTGGGCCAATGAAAGATGCTATTCGTGGAAGAAAGTTTCAGAGTGACGATGAGGTTGTTGAGGAGGTTAAGAGGTGGGTCCAGCGGAATCCAGCGGAGCTTTACCGGCAAGGAATAAAGGCCCTTGTTTCGAGGTGGAGGAAAGCCGTAGAAAAGGATGGAGACGAATGGAAAAATAAAAACTTGTAAAACACGTATGTAACTACCAGTGTACAAAATTTCTGGAACTTACATGGAAACTTGGAAGGAAAAAAAAAGGTGGGGCAAAATATATTGAGTGGCCCTCGTAAATTTTGTAGAAGACAAGTTATCACCCATGGTTGATTTTTTATTCAGTATAACTATAGTTTCCGTAGTCCGAAGCTCAATTTCATTCCAAAAATCTAGTACTACTATGCCTGAGAAGTATTTTTGTAGTCTCACTCTACAAGAGACTTCCTTACTCTTGTAACCATCATTTCTCTAAATAATACCCAACACAATTTTATTTCTCATTAGTAGGCTAAAATTGAACATGAGAGCTCTGTAATATTCACGGATGACCCATTAAAAGAAATATTAGACTCATACAAATGCAAATAATGTAAGTTTAGAACTTAGATATAGCATGTGAAATTAATTTACGATATATTTTTAAACAACATTGTTTAAAAAAAATATGTACACTTTCTTTCTGTATGAGTTGTTAAATAGTACCTCCTTAGTTAGGTTTGAGAAAAATTGGCGACTTTGATGAATGAAGATGTATTGTAAATATGTGAAGCTAGTACTAGGCTGTGAGAGAACCCTTTTCCTTCACTGTATTTTCTCAACCTACCCAGCTCTTTCTTATTAAAACTCGCCTCTTTGATATAAAGATATTTAATTTTATTGTTTTAGTCCAAAAGCCGACAAATGTTAAATCTTTTCGTCATTTTTATTGCATCTTCTGCTACAGCTTCACTCATTTTAAACAATTTCACTATTGAAAGTAGCTAAATATTCAGAAAAACTTTTATTACATCTTTTTCTAACAGTTTTCTAGGAATTTAATACTTCAAATTTTTTTTTAGCACAAAAGCATTTTGACTAAAACTTAAAATTTGGGAAGCTGGACAACATTTTGTGATTTTAAGGATTCCTTAAAAATAGTGTTGACTCGTCCTGTCTTATCAGCTTAGTTTAAGAATTGTCAAAACCTAGTGTATTGTTGAAATACTATCTTCGTAAACCAATACTTCTGTACATTTGTAGATGCAGAATAAATTTAATTACACCCGTTTTCTCAACACCAGATATCAGGGCTGTGCCAATTACAGTAACTTTCAAGATTAACTAGTTAAGTTAATTTAGGGGTCTTGCCAACTAGGTTAAGTTAGGTTAACATATATTTTGAAAATTATCTAGTTAAGATAATTTGAAAAGTTAGCTAGTTAAGTTATTCAACTAACTTTTGTCGTGATAATATATGCAGGACACTTTGATGACATAAATTGTATGTATTTTGTTTAAATAACTGATAGGTTAAATATTTTCTTGTTATTTAAGTAAATGTTTCAAACTTTCTTTTCAATGAAAGGGTATTTGAGAGAGTCTCATACATTTCAGCTAAATTTAATCTGCTTTATTATGGTTCCTCCATCCTCTATGAAAAGGAAGGCTTTGAAATTGTTATGATGTATTCAAAATTTTATGTTCATCACAAAACAGTTCTTCTAATTAGTCTATGGTGGAAAAATCTGAGAGTGTCTGGTAGTTCGGTGATTATTGTGGCAGAGTTGATGTTGAGACCTTGGCTCACTCCTGCTTGGTTGCTCGTGGGGTGGGAAGAGTTGCTCACTTTTCGTGTTATTCCTCAGGCGTACAAGTGTTGTACTTAAATCATCTAGTCGAATTTTTATGAATTTTAAAAAGTGACATAAAATTAGAGACGGAACTTTAGTTATTAGTGGTTGCATCTAATCGTTGAACTGGCTTTATTTCAACAAGAAAGTACTCAAGTAGTATAGCCGGTAGATTGCGTTATTTATTTAATTAAAGCATATATTCTTGATAGATGGCTTAGAAATCCGCCAGTTGGCATAACCCGTCAGTTGGCTTAATCCGCCACTTGGCTTAACCCGCCAGTTGAGTTAGAAGACCTAGAAGGCAGATGTATGTGTATATATTAATTAACTTTTCAGCCGCCAGATTGCGCTATTCATATATTCTTGACAGTTGGCTTAGAAATCCGTCAGTCGGTTTAGAAGGCGTAACCAGCCATTTGGTATACATATAATTAAATAATATCATTTATATATACAACCAAAAGAATTAAATAAAACACCATTACATCATTCTGTTTATTTAGACAAGTTATTGGAATCAATTTCACGAAATATATAGAAAATAAATATATAATCCTATACAAACGATGGACTATATATGATCAAAAAATAAAGTAAAAAAATAATAATAGCATAAGAAATACGAACGAGGAATATATATATATATAATAATAATAAATAAAACAATACAAAACGAGGGAGCATAACCACCAATATAACAGTACAGGAGACATATATATATATATATATATATACACACACACACACACAATTATATTAAATAATTAAATATATTGAAAATAAATATACAGTATAGCAAAATACATTCACTTTATGTTCTACTGCGCTTAACTAAAACCCCAAACTCGCACGTGATCGAGTCTACAGTTATATCATTGTTGCTTTGTACTATACAATAAATACGATTTAGCATTATTTCGCCACTTAAGGTGTGCGGGCGCATATACTCGCTGTAAAGGGCCTTCATATCGTTCAATACTATTTTTGTGCAAACTTTACATTCGGTTGGCAAGTTATCTTTAAACATGGGTGGAATACATTCAAAAGCACGCAAAAAGAGGTCATCGTTAGCCACCACATTATTATTAAATACAAGTTTATAAACATTCCTTTCCAATCGAGGGTTTCTTCTTCACAACGCATAAGGTAATTGAAATAATCTTCTAAGTCGTAACGACAGCTGCTCATTATATAGAGGTACAATTCTTCAGGGTGAACAGTGTAGGCGAGCTCTGCCCTGTACCGCTGAAGTCCTTTGTACCAAAGTTCATGATATTTCGAAGAATCTAAATCTTTTAAATAAGCATCCAGCTCTAAACCATTCTCACCTTGTTCACTCCTACATTCGATAAACCTGTCGAGCAGAGCGGTGTATGCGTATTGAAGAACCGTGTCAAAATAAATCATATTCGTAGCACGCCCGTCTAATATAGGCTTCAGCTTGCGGAATCAGACGATTTCAAACATTCTGTCGAGGATGAATCGCTTTCGCGTGGGAACAAGAAAGTTATTATCAGATGCATTTGTCCACATTAGTCGTATATCAATGCATAGCTGATCGTTATTTATACACAACATACAAACAATGGCATATGAGGGGGCATCACTAATCTGTTCTCTTCTTGTACCTATACCTGCAGGTATTTTATAACGGTCCTCTCCCCACTTCTCAACTATCACGAAGACTCTATTCATCATCTCAACACTTAAATAAACAACATTACGTTTACCAGAGTTTCCTTGTCTATAAGTCGTTTCAAGTACATAGCTAATGGCACGTTTCACGCCTGAACACGCGCAATGACTTCGTCACGGACACATCGTACATGGCATTGAGAATGCTTCTCAAAGGAAGTTCCATTGTATTCGAGGAGTGCACGCCCAGTCGGTTCAAGCTCTGAGATGACTATGAGCCATGGGTGGGCGGATCGGCTCGACGGGGGAGTGAGTTACACCATAGGCTGTTGAATCGTGTGGGGGTTTGTTCTAGCATGAATCATGCGAGTACTTGTACCCATTATACCGGGCAATTTTCCGATACATTGGGTAATTTCAGTTTTAATGTTTTATCGGAATGCGCAATAGACGTTCATGTTTTCTCCACACATTAAAAATCCGGTGCACTATTTGAGAGAAACATGTGCCTGTATTTATCTTTTTTGTTTAACAATCGAAACTCATTTCTAAACTCTATTAAAACTCACACTGGCCTTTAGCCACAACTTCACTGCGAACCTCGTCATGATATATATGAATGTAGTGGTAAAAGTACTTTAGTTTGTCCATGATAAGGTTTACATTCTCAGCCGCAGAGTATGCGTACTCGCTATGATACAGCATGACATAATACCTCCTGTCACACCACTCATCAACAAGATTCATTACCCATACCCGTTGCTTCTCTTCTGCACCCGTTGTTTCTTTCACCTCACGGTATATGTACGCTTTTATACAGTTTAACCCTATAACGTAGTCCATTACATCGTTTGTGCCGTGAAATCGGGCAATGCTCTCGCCAGAATATCCATAGAGTACTTGAACATCTTGTTCCTCAAGCTTCGCGCGATTCGATGTAGCCTTAAAAGTCTCAAAGGAGGGGACGGTAGGCCGTCTTTCAGTATTCATCACATCTTCCGACTTTACCGAATACCACTTCATAACCATTGAACACGCATTATCAAAAGTAGCCATCACTATTTTTCGCCTACGTGAGAAAATACACGTCTGAGCTCCAGGGCTTGCAGAGGTCAACTGAGCACGCAGGGGTAGAGATATACCCAGGTAGTAGCATGAGACATGTGACCCTTTGAGTGAGCTTAAAGTGGGCGGAGCTTAGGACTGTATACACAGACACACACAAAGGAGAAAATGAAACCCTAATTGAAACAAGTGTACGCAATAAATAAACATATCGTTAACAATAGGCATATATATGTTACACCCAAACATCGAAATCGCTCAGTGAGCGAAAAAAACAGCCACAACGCGTTGTGGATTCACCTAAGTGACCACACACAGATGTTAGATATTTTTTCGCTTCATGGCCTTCTCAAACAACCACAACGCGTTGTGGACGATTCGGATATGACCACAACGCGTTGTGGACGATTTGAAAATTATTGAATGCCCGGTTAGATTAATTGAATGCCCGGTTAGGTCAACTGTACACCCTTGACGATTGGTTAGGTTAAGTCGTGATATTTTCGTTAAAACTAACGAAAATATCACGGCTTAACCTAACCAATCGTCAAGGGCGTACAATTAACCTAACCGGGCACTCAGTTGACCTAACCGGGCACTCAGTTGACCTAACCGGGCACTCAGTTGGCCTAACCAGTTGGCTAATTTTTACATTTACGTCTCATTCTAAAGTTGCTTAAAATTAATCGAAGCCTACGGGAAAATTATTGATAATCATTTTCTAAAGAACTTTATCTTTTTTTCTAGCATATCTGCTTAACTTTGCTTTTTAATCGGTGAATACGTCGATAAATATACGTCGTGTTTATATCATTTCAATATACGTCGTGTTTAAATAGAGTTTGATGAAAGACATCGGTGTGTGGTCGTTTCAAATTGTCCACAACGCGTTGTGGTCATATCCGAATCGTCCACAACTGTTTGTGTTCATATCCGAATCGTCCACAACTGTTTGTGGTCATATCCGAATCGTCCACAACTCTTTGTGGTCATAGCCGAATCGTCCACAACTCTTTGTGGTCATATCCGAATGATCCACAATGCGTTGCGGAAAAAATATCTAACATCGTTGTGTGGTCACTTAGGTGCATCCACAACGCGTTGTGGCTTTTTTCTCTCACTGAGCGATTTCGATGATTGGGCGTAACACACATATATATATATATATATATATATATATATATATATATATATATATAAACCAATCAAGGATTAAGGTATCCAAAGAATACGGTATCATAGGTACCAGGCACCTGGTAACATTTCCTATAGGTGTTACGGCATACCTTCGTACCCCTAAGTTCCTTCACACCCCCCAGTTTCTGCGCCCGAAAATTGTGGGTCCCCACAGTCGGTTGGAGTGGCTGGTCGCCCTCATCTTCCAAGCACACTAGATCCTTCAACGAGTCAAAGTTAACGACTCGTCGGTTCGCCTGGTTAAGCGTGATACCCTTAGCCTTCGATATATTTCATATCCTTCCCCATCCTCACCCGTACTCCAAACGTTTTTGGTCCTGTTGATACAAAGGAGTCAGCGTATGCACCATCACCATACTCATCCTTGATTTCGTCAGTCAACTCTCAGAGGAATTCCCCAATAGGCGACATGTATTCACCCTCCCTCTCTGTGAATATTACGCTATCTGTGTCAGCGTACAGCACCCTCCGCCCAAGAAAGTGCAGTAATCCCCAAAGCTTGATGCGTGCATATGTCGTTGTGAAGCTGGCTACAGGTATGTTTGTAACCCGTGAGGTATCTGTGGCCAGTTCGGTGAAGTTGTACTTAATTATGTAAGTATTACCTACGTTTACGATCTCCATCACCTCTTTCTCGGGAGCGTTGGCATAATCCCAGACCTCCCTATAACTTTGTGCCAAAACATCTTTTCCTTTGCCAGTATTCTGTGCAAATTTTCCCCAAAGACTGTTTAGGCACAACTTTGCACCAAAGCGCTTGCCTGAGTTCTTTACAATTTGGGAACGGTCAAGCTGTATACTTTCAGCCTCACGGTAACACTGAACATAAGCCGATTTTTCATCTTTGGTATCAATTCCTCGCGGGTAGCCTGATGCTTCTACTTTTTCCTTCAAAAAAAAGTATTTATATATGGCGTGAAAAGGTTGGGTAGCTTCTGAAACCTCCACACCTCATGTATCTTCAATATTCTGTAGCCAAGGCGAACGGCTAGGTCCAGTTCAGGGCTTGTATATACACTTCTGATCTTACGCTGGTTGGTTGTATAATTACAATCCCCGTTCTTCTCCTCTGCGCATTTCACGCACAGGGGAAACATGAGCTTGTGATCTATAACGAAGGGTAAGATCGGCACCCATGAATCTCGAGGGGGAGCACATCTACGAAAGCAAGGCCGAAATAGTACCCATTGAAATTTGTGGAGTGCACAGCGATGGGAGGCAGGTCAGGTCCCACCAGTTTTTCAGGTGCACCTACGGGGTACGGATTGTTCTTCATCATGTAGGGTATAAAGAATAGACGTCGTAGTTATGGAGTTTCACGCCCTCCGTAGCTGGAAAGTATAGTTTGAATGGGTTTGGACGCCCTCCGTAGCTGGAAAGTATAGTTTGAATGGGTTTGGACGCCCGCCGAACAAGCTATCACCGCACTTGAGAGGAACTAAAATCATTGAATGCTTGATTGTGTTTATTTCTTCACGATACTGTCCATCTGTTTCCATCCGTGCATCATACTCATGCTCCCACAAGATCTTGTGAGTGAACTGGAAGCCTATAAGTTGATCGCGGTTGCGGGTCCATGCAAAACTGTCGGCAGGAGACCTACCATGGATATCTCTTACGATTCCACACTCAGGAAGTGAGCAACCATGCCACCAGCAACCGTTAAAGGAGTACACAGTCTTCTCACCACATTACATTCCCTACACACATTACATTCCCTCTTCTCGGCTTGAACTAAACGACTTTCACATTTGGGGCTTTTGCACTGCTCACATACCATGTCGCACTCCTTACAATGTTTCACTATATCATCAGCAAACTCGAGACATCCCTTACACAAACCATGATGCCTTCCATATTTTCGACTTTTATCATAACTAATGGAGAGAGTCCTTATATTACGGATGGGGAGATATGTTGTTCCTGACAATCCTAAAATAAGTAGGGGCCTTATACGATCTCGCAATCCGGCAACCCGGAATACTCTGTCAGTATCTACCGTAAAGTTGTCTATATTGAAGGCTGTACTACTTTGAGAGGCCTGCATTATACGACCCAAGATATATTCTATGTCTACAGCTGCCAAGCGTCTGAGAGGTATTACTACCCAAAAATCATCTACATCCCCGTCAACTGATCCGAACCTGAAGGACGACCTCGTCCGGACTTCACGTTCGTCGCGGTTCTGAAGGGCAAACTCCACAATACGCTCAACTACGCGCCGCAGTCCAACACCGTTGCTATACAGGGTTCCAGGGTCAACCCTGACCACGTACCGGTTTCTATTCATGGCAGGGGTGGGGTTAGTGGTGCACACCAGTTCGAATGTTATACCTTCCTCCACAGCACGAGAAGCTGCGGGTGTGGAGGATGCACCCGGAATTGAACAGGAATAAGTGGGTATATTTCAGGAGGGAGCTAGTGTGGGGTTTGTGTCGTAAGCCGTAGAGGGTGGAAGAGAGAGAGGACGAAATAACGAATAACAGCATAAGAATGAACAACAATTTAATGACGAATAGCACTATAAACAATATAATACGGAAGGAAGACACAGATGAAAGAAAAGAAATAAGTAAAAGTTACGAAGTAGTTAAACTGACCAACGAGCGAAATGATAAAAAGATAATAACTAAAAACGTAGAAAATAAACAGCCAAAGAAAAATAATGATAATACCAAAATTAAGAACTTTGAAAATAATAAGAAAACAAGAAGTAGAAGCGTAGAAAATATCGTATGTAAATACTACGAGAAAGGGAACTGCAGATATCGGGATGGGCAATGCATAAATGCACATCCCACATTATGCAACACACATTACACAAGTGAATACTGCAAATTTGATAAGAAATGCAAGTTCCACCATCTTACCGTCTGCAACACCTTTGCAAGATATGAGAGTTGCAAATACGGAAAAAATGCCGTTACCACCACCCTCAAAGGAACGCAACGAGTGAACAGGATAAACGAACATCAAAGAAGAGTGCCAATTTTTTAGACGTAGCCAACACAATCCAGCTGCTAAATACTATCCAGCAATTACAAAACCAGTTGACAAATATAGGACTCCGAGAGCCGGACAGAAGGCACGCACAAAGGCATTTCATGCGCTATCGGGACAACAGGTACCGACAAAGATAAAAAGAGGTAAATTCTCGGAGGACCATAAGGCAACGAAACCGGCACCCCCCATTGGAAAACGAATCAGAACCATCTGTATGCGAAAACGAAAGAGAAAAAAAAATAATCCTAGCGAACATTCAGGGCCTTAAATCAAACCAGTCCCCAAACAAAGTTTTATACCTGAAAGGACGCATGCAAGAAGCCGGAGCAGACTTTGCATGCCTCACGGAAACTCATCTAAAGGACTGCCAGGCGAACTATGAAAATTGTGTCCTGTATTGACAAAAAGGAAATACAAATTGACAACTATAACATCCTCCGAGCCGACAGAACAGTGAGACGTAAAGTAGAATGTGCTATTTACACACGCGAAAGGTATATTGCAGAAATGACTATAAGTACCTCAAACAGCTACGAAGAATGTGTAACAGCATAAGTTGAAAAATTAAATATGGTACTAATTGTAATGTACAGACCCTCAAACACGCCAACCTCAAAATTTTCAGATTCCATTACAGAAGTAAGAAACTTGGTAAAAGATCTACACTCTCCAACCCCAAATATTTTTCTCTGTGGTGATTTTAATTTCCCATTCATGAAATACAAAAGAATAGGAAAAAATATATGAATACACCAGGAAAAGGGGGCACACGAGAAGACCAGGAGCAAATAAAAATGCTACTAGCTCTAGCTGATGAATTTATGTTAACACTAAAAATAACAGAAAACACGAAAAAGCAACTACCTAGATTTGGTATTCACAAACAACAGTAATCTAATTGATAAAGTCGAAATATCCCTAACTATGATATCGGACCACAACATCATTGAAATAACTAATTAAATGCAACAGGAAAGGAAAGAACACGCACAACAGAAAGAAGCAAATTCGAAATTTTTAATTTTCGCTCCAAAGCTATAAACTGGGAAGATGTTACATCTAGCATGGAAGTAATAGATTGGAAAACCATTTTCGAGGCCAAGACAACGGAGGAGATGCTAATGACGTTAGAGGAGAAGACGTTAGAAATTGTGGAAAAACATATTCTAAAAATACAACAAAGAGGAAAGAGAAGCAGGTTCGAGAGACAAAAGAGGCCATTGTTTCGAAAGAGAAAAAGAGTGACTGCAAATTTAAGTAACTGTAAAGATAACATCAGAAAAATATTAAATGATAAACTGCAAAGTATCGATGACGTTATACAGAAACTAATCGAAAAGTATAGAGAAAAAGAAGAAGACGATGCTATAGAAGCGATAAAGGCTAATTCAAAGTATTTCTATAATTTCGCAAAAAGAAAGTCGAAAAACCATGCGACTATCGGACCTTTAAAAAACGAGAACAGTACTTTATCTGATGATCTAACAGAAGTATCTGAAATATTAAGAGCTCAGTACGAATCATCTTTCAGTATCCCAAAAACTGACAAATTGATATGCAATAGAAAAACGTTCTTTGAAGAAGAACTACAAAAGGAAAGTATAACGGATTTCGATTTTACGACGGAAGATATTACACAAGCCCTAGGGAAACTAAAAACACATTCAGCGGCAGGACTGGATAAATGGAATGCCACACTGAACAAAAACTGCAAGAATGCAATCGCTGAGTCCCTATACTGGATATGGAGACGATCACTAGACCCGGGAGAAATACCGGACATCCTGAAGAGCGCGAACATAGTCCCAATATATAAAGGAGGAGAGCGATCCGAGGCCAAAAACTATAGACCAGTATCGCTCACATCACATCTCACTAAAATATATGAAAGAATAGATAGACAGAAAATCTATGACTTTTTGGAAACTCAGAAAAAATTAAATGATAAACAAGGGTTTCGGTCAGGCAGATCATGCCTATCACAACTAATGGAACACTACAACAACATTATTGATTTACTTGAAAGTAATGAAAA
Organism: Bathynomus jamesi; assembly: GCA_023014485.1. Taxonomy (NCBI): domain Eukaryota; kingdom Metazoa; phylum Arthropoda; class Malacostraca; order Isopoda; family Cirolanidae; genus Bathynomus; species Bathynomus jamesi. The sequence goes on from JAJOZX010001416.1 coordinate 473,885, forward strand.
CTATGATGTACTATACACAGACTTTGCTAAATCGTTCGACAAGTGTGACCACGGAATCATAATACATAAACTGAAATATATGGGAATAACAGGAAAAGTAGGGAAATGGATATATAATTTCCTTAGTGAGAGGCGGCAAGTTGTTAGAGTGCAAGGAGTATCTTCATCAGAATCAGAGGTCCTCAGCTCAGTACCACAAGGAACAGTATTAACTCCACTACTCTTCATTATCATGCTAACTGACATAGATGAAGACGTTACCAGTGACAGCACAGTAATATCCTTTGCTGAAGATACAAAGATCAGTCGGAAAATAAAAAACCCAGAAGATATCGGATCTCTACAAACCGACATAAACAGAATCTACAAGTGGACGGAAGACAACAATATGAAGTTTAACACCGAGAAATTTCAGCTGTTACGGTACGGAATAAGAGAAGACCTAAAATCCATGGAATATTATACCCCAAATGGACAGGAAATTCAGAGAAATTCCAGAGCAAAAGATTTAGGGGTTGTAATGACAGATGATACGAAATTTGAAACACAAAATAAGATAGCAGCTAACAGAGCAAAGAGAATAACGGGGCAGATATTGAAAACCTTTTAAACGAAGGGATAGTAAGGTAATGATTCCTCAACTGAAAACCATGATCATACCCAAATTGGAATTCTGCTCAGTCCTAACATCCCCATATAAAAAAGAAGACATTAGACAGCTGGAAGGGATCCAGAAAAGCTTCACAGCCAAGATCAATGGGTGCAAAGAACTAAATTACTGGGAAAGGTTACGCGAACTAGACGTATATTCACTGGAAAGGAGAAGAGAGACAACACCATTATTTACACTTGGAAAATAATGGAGAAACTAGTCCCTGATCTTACTCGAAACCCTATAACTCTCCAAACAACAGTGGAAAGTAGAAACGTTAGATTGTGTCGTATTCCCAAATTGAATGCGAGAGAGGGAACATCCTTAACCCTGAAAGAAAATAGTTTTGTGGTGAGAGGACCAAAACTGTTTAATCAGTTACCCAAAGACCTAAGAAACACGAAGTGTGTTGCAGTGTGCATCTTCAAAAGAAGACTAGACGCCTGGCTCAGAACAATCCCCGATGAGCCGGGCGTACCTGGCTATGTGAGGTGGAGAGTGCAAGAAACCAACTCACTACTTTACCAGGCCAACTCGAGAGGAGACACGACAAGCTTCATCTTCGCGAAATGAGGAATCATCACGCGGAACTTTTGTAAGGTTGTAAGGTAAGGTAAGGTGTGTATATATATAAAGGGTGATCCAGAGAAATGGGACCCAAAAGAAACCCCTGTAATTCTTAAAGTATTAGTCCTTTTATAAAATCATACGCATCATTCGAAAGAGGATAGTTACAAGTTTGTACAGGATTGTATAGGTTTTGACAATACAAGACAAGATAAGATACAAAACAAAATAAAAGTGTTAGTTAAAACTAACCCTTCAAGATGACTGCATGGACTGTGGAACAGCTGCGTTTCATAACTGAGCAATATTATGAGCATGGAAGAAGTGTAGTTTCAGCTCAAAGATCTTTCAAGACAAATTTTCAGATGTCAAAATCACCTTCTAAGAAAGTAATCCGTCGGTGTGTCAGAAATTTTTCCCTAACTGGCAGCATTGGAAAAAGAAAACCAACTGGAAGAGTGCGCACAGCAAGGATAGACGAGATCATTAACAGAACTCATGAAATTGTACAGGATAATCCTAACATAAGCATCAGACGTGCTTCTCAGCTGTTAGGAGTTGGATATGGAACAACACACCGTATATTCAAACAAAATTTAATGCTCTTTCCATATAAAATTCAAACAGTGCAACAACTAAACGATGGAGATTTCGCACAAAGACGACAATTCTGTCAATGGATCCAACAGAAGGTAAATGACACCACCAATTTTCTAGCAACTTTGATTATGTCAGACGAAGCCCATTTTCACTTGAATGGAACTGTAAACAAACAAAATTGTCGTTTCTGGGCAACAGAAAATCCATTGAATATTACCGAAGTCCCGTTGCATAGTCAGCGTGTAACTGTTTGGTGTGGTCTTACTGCATCTCAGATCATAGGGCCGTACTTTTTCGAGGATTCCACCGGAAACACGGTCACTGTAAATGGTGATCGCTACGAAAAAATGTTGACCGATTTCCTTATTCCTAAATTAAGAGATCTTTGTCTAGAAAACCACTGGTTCCAACAAGACGGAGCTACCTGCCATACCACGAGGAACTGCATGGCAGTTTTGCGTCAAACGTTTCCAGGCGAGTTAATCTCAAGATTTGGAGACGTTGAATGGCCCGCAAGGTCTCCGGATTTTTCTCCCTTAGATTATTATCTCTGGGGATATTTAAAGAGTAGGGTCTACAGAAATAACCCAACGACCTTGCAAGAATTGAAGGCCGCCATCACAAATGAGATACAGGCCATACCACCGCACACTCTTGCAAAAGTGATGCAGAACTTACAAGCGAGAACACTGGAATGCTTGGCAACTAATGGAGCACATTTGAAAGGAGTCATTTTTAAAAAATAAATATTTCATAATAAACTTGTAACTCTACTCTTTCGAATGATATATAGTTTTTATGAAAGGAATTAAATATTAAGAATATTTGGCTTTTTTTTATGGGTCCCATTTATCTGGATCACCCCCTTGGGGCATTGGTTTCTGCGAGTATGTAGAGGAATTACGGCATTTGGAAGAGTGAAGTCCATGGTGTAGTGGTATCGCGTCTGACCGGCAATCGGAAGATCCCGGGTTCGGTTCCCAGGTGGTACTTCATTTTTTCATTTGTTGTTTTCTCTTTCTCGTCTTGCGCGGAATATCTCCTATACAAGCGTCGTTCTTTACGTTATATATATATATATATATATATATATAATGTAAAGAACGACGCTTGTATAGAAGAACGTTCCGCACAAGATGAGGAGGGAGAACGAACAAATGAAAAATGAGGTAACCACCCGGGAATCGAACCCGGGATCTTCCGATTGCCGGTCAGATATGCTATCCACTACACCATGGCCCTCGATTGATCAGAAGTCGTAATTCTCCTACATACGAGCAGAAACCAATGCCCTGAGGGTGCACCTCCCGCATGCCGCACTTATATACATTTTAACTGCAAACAACACACAGCATAATTAATGTAAAGAACGACGCTTGTATAGAAGAACGTTCCGCACAAGATGGGAGAACGAACAAATGAAAAATGAGGTAACCACCCGGGAATCGAACCCGGGATCTTCAGATCGCCGGTCAGATATGCTATCCACTACACCATGGCCCTCGATTGATCAGAAGTCGTAATTCTCCTACATACGAGCAGAAACCAATGCCCTGAGGGGGCACCTCCCGCACGCCGCATATATATATATATATATATATATATATATGTATATATATTAATGGAGAGTGCCTAAATGTAGAGCCATTGAATTGGGTTAGAAGAAAATATGTATATATATATATATACAAATTCGAGCACACATGCATAAAAAATAATATCGTTTCTTTAATAATAAAACGCATTATTCCGTTTAATAATATGGCTTTATGTATTCACATCAAATGCAATTGTTTCATTAACACTTCGTATATAACTAAATCAGAAAAGCAAAAGCATTTATATATTCCCAGCAATGCACTTGTTTCTTTCGTTTATTGAATACTAAACTCATCATTCTGTTTAATAATTTCGATTTATATATTCACTTCAATGCATTTTTTACATTAACACCTCGTATATAACTAAATCAGAAAAGCATTTATATTTTCCCATCAACACAAGTTCTCACTCACGTAATTCGTCCAAAACATCCTGAATAATGAAGCACAACGTTACGTTTTATTGTCAATAGCAGTTCCAATACCATATTTTTGCCACACATGTTTTAGAATTATACTTCTTTAGATATCTTTAAGTATGTAGTCTCAAATTGGGAAATATATATATATATATATATATATATATATATATATATATATGATGAATAAAACCACGAAGGAAAGGAAATACAGAATGGTGCTCAAGCGCTTTCGTCTAATGACATCCTCAGGAACACTGAAGTACATAAAGAGTTACAGCCTATATATAGGTTACAGAAAATATATATATATATATATATATATATATATATATATATATATATATATATATACAATAAACGGAGAAATAAAAATAAAAATTAAAGGATTATGGGAGAGGCATACAAATTTGTAAGGAAAAACTATCGATTTTTAGCACAAGATCAAATGAATTGTTTCCAACCAATGTTATAAAAAAAAAATACAAATTTATACTGGAAATCTGCCCGGGTTTTAACACTCTGCCCTTCTTGGTTAAGGTTCGATGTATATAAAAATAAATTGAAAAATAAAAGTTATTACAGTAGCATACAAGTTTATTAAAGATTTAGCGTTCTACCCTTCTTATCTAAATCTGTTCTGAAGGAATTCAAAACAACAGGATCGAGTTGAAAAAGACCTTTGCTTATGTTGAAGTTATTTGTAAGTTGGATAATGGCAGACTCAAGAATATTTCTATTAACAATGTTATAGAGTGAAATAAAACTGAAGCATTATTCCAATCAATACAGTGGGATAACTCTGACAAATGGACAAAAAGGGCACTGGACGACTGTCCTGTTCTAACGGAATATTGATGCTGTTTTATACGTGTGTGCAAATCCTTTCCCGTCTGACCTATGTAAAAGGAATCACATTGTTTACAACCAATTTTATAGATAATGCCTGAATTATTGGTAGGGCTATTTTTTACTATGATATTTTTCAGAATATTGTTATATGAAAATACTACATTAATATCCAAAAGTTTAAGTACATTAGCAATGCCTAAAAAGCCCGGGAAAAATGGAAGTACTAAAATATTTTTTGACAAAGTACGAGTGTTATTATTCACACGATAGAAAGTTCGTTTTGCCTTGTTGAGACAAGATTCCATAAACGCAGATGGATAACACAGATCACTTCCAATACCGTTGATTTTTTCTAATTCGGCATCGATGTATTCCGGACTGGCGATCCTAAGGGCGCGGAGAAACATTGAAGAAAAAAATGGCCTTCTTAGTGGGGGTGTCATGTCCCGAGTAAAAGTGTACGTAGGACAAATTGTTTGTTTTTTTCCGATAGATACTAAACTTAAAACCTGGGCTTTCCCTATGTACACGCACATCCAAAAACGGGATTGAGTTGTCTTGTTCCACTTCTAAAGTAAACTTAATGGAGGGGACTTGATCATTTAACTGAAGGAGGAAGTTATCCAGGTCACGATTCATGGGCCAGATACACAAAATATCGTCGACGTACCGCAACCAAGGGATGCCAACCCCCAGGATAATACTCGTTATTGAAAGTGAATTTACAATCTTTGATGCAAAGCTTAATAAGTTCCAAAACAATGTGTGAAGGCAGTGGCAGGTCATACTTATGTAATTCTTGGGAGAGAAAGTCAAGCATATCGTCAATCGGCACTTTTGTAAACAATGAACAAACGTCAAAACTGATCAATCTATCGTTAGTTTCAGTACGTGCATTATTCAATTTTTCAGTAAGATCCATGGAATTTTTTACATGTGAATCAGAGATAGTTCCGAGAATGGGGGACAAGACTTTGACAAGCCATTTGGAGAGTTTATAAGTAATAGAGCCCACCGAGCTAATAATAGGGCGCATAGGGTTGCCAGGTTTGTGGGTTTCAACAAGACCGTAAAGGTACGGCAGAGAAGGTGAAGTGGGCATGAAAAGCGGAATTAAGTCCTTATGATCTTTGAGAATGCGTTTCAAGCCACTATTAAATGATTTGATTACGTCATCCTGCGGGTTCTTCCTAAGTTTGCTGTATGTGGCGGGGTCCTGGAGAAGCTCGTTCATCTTTCTGATGTAGTCCACTTTGTCCATAATAACTATGGTGTTAGCCTTGTCTGCTTTAGTAATATGGAGCTCCCCATCTTTTTTTAATTGTGAGAGGCTATTGCGAAAACGTTTAGGAAAGTTATCTTCGTAACTACTATTCGCCGCACGATAAACAAGGCCTGTAACTATGTTAAACAAATACTGAGGGAGATTACACTGTTTTTCAAAACAAGCGAGACTGTAACAAATTTGTAAAGCCGAAGGTTTTTTAACAATAAAAAAGGACATACCATATCCAAGGGCACTTTTTGCATCGTCACTAATGTTTTTCGAAGAAAGGTTCAAAACACACTTTGAGCTTGCTTTGTTACTCCACTGACTATTTCGAATGAGACTTTTAATTTTTCGATCCAAAATGTTACGAAGTGAAGAAGTTCTCCGACGCAACTCGTTGTAAATTTCATCAAACAAAGGTTGGAGTATTATCAACAAGTTTTTGGGATGGCCATGGGCAACCCCTTGTCGCCCCTCCTCTCCAATATTTATATGGAGTTTTTCGAAATTACTTACATTCCGAGAATCCTGGGGGTTGGCATCCCTTGGTTGTGGTACGTCGACGATATTTTGTGTATCTGGCCCATGAATCGTGACCTGGATAACTTCCTCCTTCAGTTAAATGATCAAGTCCCCTCCATTAAGTTTACTTTAGAAGTGGAACAAGACAACTCAATCCCGTTTTTGGATGTGCGTGTACATAGGGAAAGCCCAGGTTTTAAGTTTAGTATCTATCGGAAAAAAAAAACAATTTGTCCTCCGTACACTTTTACTCGGGAAATGACACCCCCACTAAGAAGGCCATTTTTTCTTCAATGTTTCTCTGCACCCTTAGGATCGCCAGTCCGGAATACATCGATGCCGAATTAGAAAAAATCAACGGTATTGGAAGTGATCTGTGTTATCCATCTGCGTTTATGGAATCTTGTCTCAACAAGGCAAAACGAACTTTCTATCGTGTGAATAATAACACTCGTACTTTGTCAAAAAATATTTTAGTACTTCCATTTTTCCCGGGCTTTTTAGGCATTGCTAATGTACTTAAACTTTTGGATATTAATGTAGTATTTTCATATAACAATATTGTGAAAAATATCAGTAAAAAATAGCCCTACCAATAATTCAGGCATTATCTATAAAATTGGTTGTAAACAATATGATTCCTTTTATATAGGTCAGACGGGAAAGGATTTGCACACACGTATAAAACAGCATCAATATTCCGTTAGAACAGGACAGTCGTCCAGTGCCCTTTTTGTCCATTTGTCAGAGTTATCCCACTGGATTGATTGGAATAATGCTTCAGTTTTATTTCACTCTAGCAACATTGTTAATAGAAATATTCTTGAGTCTGCCATTATCCAACTTACAAATAACTTCAACATAAGCAAAGGTCTTTTTCAACTCGATCCTGTTGTTTTGAATTCCTTCAGAACAGATTTAGATAAGAAGGGTAGAACGCTAAATCTTTAATAAACTTGTATGCTACTGTAATAACTTTTATTTTTCAATTTATTTTTATATACATCGAACCTTAACCAAGAAGGGCAGAGTGTTAAAACCTGGGCAGATTTCCAGTATAAATTTTTTTTTTTATAACATTGGTTGGAAACAATTCATTTGATCTTGTGCTAAAAATCGGTAGTTTTTTTTTTATCTATAACATTGGTTGGAAACAATTCATTTGATCTTGTGCTAAAAATCGATAGTTTTTCCTTACAAATTTGTATGCCTCTCCCATAATTCTTTAATTTTTATTTTTATTTCTCCGTTTATTTTATATATATATATATATATATATATATTTTTTTTTCTGTAACCTATATATAGGCTGTAACTCTTTATGTACTTTAGTGTTCCTGAGGATGTCATTAGACGAAAGCGCTTGAGCACCATTCTCTGTTTCCTTTCCTTCGTGGTTTTATTCATCATAAATATTTTTCACGTGTTACTTTCGTGAAATAATTTTAATATATATATATATATATATATCGGGTGTCCGAGAATTATCTGTACAAGTTTTGGCTGTTATTAAAAGTCAACCATGAAGTGTAGAAATTCCAGTGTTGTCCCATTTTACAGAGAAACTCATTAAGTTTTTTCTGATAACAAGTTTTGACAAGTTTTTTCTTTTTTGTACGCGGGTGACAGACATTGATGATTTAAAAGCAAGAATCACAGCTGCTATTGAGCGAATTGATGTGGATATGCTGCAGCGAACATGGCAACATTTGGATTATCGATTGGATGTTTTGCGAATTACTGATGGTGCACATATCGAATGTTTGTAACAACGTTACTTTAATAAAAGAAACTTTTGAAAATACAGATTCTAAATAATCTTGTTTAAGAATTTTATGTGTGTTATCAAGAATTTTATTAAAAGATGAAATTCTACAGATAATTTTCGGACACACTGGAATTTCTAAAAAACTTGTCAAAACTTGGTATCAGAAAAAACTTAATGAGATTCTCTGTAAAATGGGACAACACTGGAATTTCTACACTTCATGGTTGACTTTTAATAACAGCCAAAACTTGTACAGATGATTCTCGGACACCCTGTATGTATATATATATATATATTATATATATATAATATAATATATATATATTATAATATATATATATATATATTTAAGCAAGTATATTTTGAGTTAACAAAACAATTTCCATGTCCCCTTTTTATTTTGTACGACATCCCACTTATAAACATATTATTTGAAATATACAAGTTCTCATTTTACAACAAACATTTTACTCTCGCATAAATCTGTGAAAGTGTCCAGCGATAAAATTTTAAGGCACGAAAACCCCCTGAATAATAAAACACTGCGATTAAGGAAACATTTTACTCTCTCTTTATATTGTGAAATTCGCCAAAGCAGTTAATGTAATTCGATATTTGACAATACTTTATTTTTGACACACAAAATAATTGAACATTTTTTTTTAGAGTTAATAAAATAATTATATTTCTTGAGCTATCTTTACGTATATAGAATGGTCCCCTGACGTTTTATTCACACAGATGGGACTAATTCCACAAGAAACACGACTACCACGCATATCTCTTCATTAAAACAACAGCTTATTTTATATTCATCGGCTATAGAACGAGATTAAAATCGGTTTATAATGCGAAATATCATTTTACATACTAAGAATCACGAACATCTGCGCGTTAAGCTATCGCCGAAACTGAGACAACGCATCTTAATATAACACCTTGCCTACCCGAAACTATATGCTTGTATACTGTGACATTAAGCACGGAGAGATGCGTATCAATCTAGCACCGAGCGAGTCAGAACCATTTTAATTGCTCTGCGGATTAACACTCTAATGTAAAAAACACACACGCGAGATTCCCCATTTCAAACGATACAATAGCAAAATGATATTTAATTTTTGTAAGTAAACACCCCGCGGCTCAAATCTTTTTCCCGTTTTATCATAATTATCCATGAATCAAATAATTAACTATTATTATTATTATTATTATTATTATTATTATTATTATTCAGAACTAATACGCGTAAAAATTCAAAGTAAAACAAATATTGCCAATTAATCTTCCTCAGCCCAAAAGATTTCAAACATCTTGGGGGAATGTTCTTCTCTCCCCATATTATTATTATTATTCAAAATTTATATGTTTTGAGGACAAACTTTAAAACTGCAATTTTAGGTTAGAACTTAATTTTTTTAAATATTATTTTTTTCTGTATCAATTAAGTACCCCGCGCTTATTTAGAGTTGGTGCTTTTAACAGGAGTTAAAAGAAACATTTATTGGTTAAACATGTTTATTATGAGTTAACTTGAATATTAGTGTTTGGTAGGGTACCCTTTATTCTTCAGCACAGATTTATTATGTTTAGGCATAGAATATGCAAGTTTTCTGCATAGTTTCTCGGATAGTTTCTCGGATTAAAGTCAGAAGAATTACCAGGCCACTTAAGAAGTTGCTAATGTGACAAAAACCAGTTGGTAACTTCTTTGGCTGTATGGTAGGGGGCTGAATCTTGCTGAAAAGTATCACACGCTAGGATATTCATATGCAATGGGAGCTTTTCTTTAAGCATGGACAAATATCTAGCTCCATTCATTGTGGCACCCTGTGGAAGAAAATGAAGACCATTCGCTCCGAAACATCTACAAATCATAAAATATGGGCTGTGTTTTACTGTCTTCTTTGTATACATCGGGTTAAAACGGCTCTGCCCAAGTTGTATTCTTACCTGTCTTGTGTTAGAAGAAAATTGTTGAATAGTTGTCTCGTCACTAAACGGAACTTTGGACCACATTGTTTCGTTCCAATTGGCATATTTCTTTCAGAAATCCAAACATTTTCTCAGTTGAAGCTTGTTCAGAAGGGGTTTGCTTAGTGGCTTTCTGCATTGAAGCTTCATATCTTTTTGTAAATGATGACGTATAGTTCGTGGGGCAGTGTTAAGATCCAATTCTGTCTTAATTTGAATAAAGCTTTTCACTGGATTACTTTTTACAAACCTTCTTAATTGATTATTATCCCTCAAACTAGTTGATTTTGGCCTTCCTGAGCGTTGCCGGTCTTTAAAACTTGTCGTTGCCTTATACTTCTGAGTGAATCTTGTCACTGCTGATTTTGAAACACCGAGTTCTGTGGCTATTGATGCGTGGGATTGACCACTTTCATTAAAACATTGATTTTTATGAGAGTTTCGAGTGAGAGACTTATTTTTACCCATTTAAAAAAACATATGAATTAAAACACCCTTATAAACGTAATATATAGTTTATAGCACTTGATATTGTTAATTTTCGCTATTGTCATAAAATAAAACGAAACGTGACATCTGATACACTACACCGTCAATACTGATATACTTTAGTGTGCAGGCATCAACTAAGCTTAGTCTTTATTGTACGATAACAGTCTTATCTGTTTCTGGCAGCAAGCCAATTTAAAGAATGATTCTTCATTGGCAATAAATTTTAACACCAACTGCGTCACCGGTGCTAAACTTTTTGCCATGACTGTATGTTAAAACAGATTATAATGCGGAAATCTTTAAAATATAATATTTTCCTATATAATTTATAGATTTCATTCTAACAGAGTTGCCCAAGTAAAGCCGCTTTCTATGTATATTTTAGAAAATGGAATTTAAGGCGAAACTTAGCCATTTTTTTCTCATTTTACAATGCATTGAAGGGAATTTTATTTAATTCTTCATTGAAAGTTTTTAGCAGCAGCTTAATTAAACTTCCTCAACCCAATATAACTGGCTCATTTACCCATATTTCGGAATTTTATTTATTGGCGAACTCAATTAAATATACGTATTACCAATTAAAATCCCTCAACCCAAAAGATTTCAATCAAACGAAGATATTTGAAAGGTATATAAATGTTTGTTTACTTTTCAATTAAACGGCTAAAGATATTTGAAAGGTATCGAAATGTTCTAATGGGGTTATGTATTTGCATCTATTAACCCCCAGCGTCATTTTTTGAGAACACATTTTGAAACTACAATTTTAGGTTAGAATTTAAATTTTTTAAATATTATTTTTTCTGTATCAATTAACTATCTCGCGTTTATTTATAGTCTAGCCGAAAAAAACAAGAAATATCAAGAAATAATTTTGGGTTAAATTATAAACCTTCTCGCTCTCTCTCTCTCTCATCTCCCCCTCTCTCAGGCAAAAACTTAAGGACCGCCCATAAACCTCCGCTCAGGAACCTCCCACTAAAATACTATCAAACAATGAGTGTTTTGCTTTTTGAAAGTGCGGGAGGGGGAGAAGGCTTTTCCCAATCAAACCCCATTCTAGGGGGCGCTCTCTCCCCGCTCCTATAAAAATGCGTAACAGAGCCATATTCGATCCATTTCCAGTTTAGTGAAGCTTTCAAGCGGTGCAATACGAATTTATAAGCAAAGAAAATGACGTCGGACGAATTCCCAAATATTGTCATGTAAGTTATTTAAGGGCTCTACGCGAATAACTTTATTTGCTCTCAGTGAAGTATATGGAATCTATTTCAACTGTGTCACCATTTATGTAGAAGTGTGTTTTTTTGTGTGTGCACAATTTTAATATATTATTATTTTATCTGAAAAGTCGGACTCTTCCATTCACGGATCTCTAGGCGAATTTACAACACCCGAATTGTTTCTGTGGGGTGATACAGTGTGAGTAGCTATTTTTATCTATATATCCTCGCTATATATATAAAGTACCCATTCTCTTTGTATGTGTCGTTATTTTACAGTGTTGACGCGTGCGTCCATTTCATGGGATTCGTAGACGACGAATATACATTCTCGAATCAGTACTTAGAGCACTCGGCGTTACAAGAATTGTCTACGGAAGTAGCTCCGTCGATTACATCATGTAAATAATTCGAATACAGTCTATTAAGGGGTACCTCAATAACTAGTGCAACTTCCCCCTTACATAAAACCTCTTTTATAATCAATAGAGCATTTATAATAAGCATCCTTTAAACTCTATCAATAATATTTATGTTCTTAGGGATGCTCCGACTGCATAATATTTTTTCTTTTTAGGGACGACCAGCCGGGGTTGCCCGAATGTGAAATTATAGGAGAAATGAAGTAAGTTTTTATTCTTGTACGTGTGTGCTGAATAACAAATATTTTCAACATTTAATGATGCTAATATTTTTCTGTATCTAAAAAGATATACCTGATGCAATTTACAAATTGAGAAGTCCACAGTTATGAACTTCACTTAGCGTATACGCCACATTTTCACGCAATATACATATATATACAGTATATATATATATATATATATATATATATACATATATATATACACACACACACATATATAATGTATATGTATATATATATATATATATACACACACACAAACATATATATACTGTATATATATATATATATTTATATTATATATATATATAATATATATATATCGTTTTAAGAGATGCAAAATTATCTGTAAGATATTTATCACATTTTCATCATTTTAGCTCTAATGTTGGCCTCCTTCGGTGTATATTGGCGTACGAATCAGCGATGGACCCTCAAACCATCGATCTTACGGCGTAAGAATTCGCTTTTATTTTAAAATCGCTCTATTCTCTACAGTTTTTGCTGAAAGACGGAATAAAATTGCGGCTGCAAAATAAAGACACTCTACTGCGGAGAACTAAATAGCCTTAAAACTCAAATGACATTTCTAATTAAACGTAATATTTTTTATGCTTTGGGACGCTCCGACTGTACGGTACAATAGTTTTTTTTCCTTTTAGGGACGATCAGCACAAATGTGAGATTGTCGGAGAAATTATGTAAGTTTTTCATTCTTTTTTCTTTTACGTGTGTATGGTTTGGGGGTAAGAATAAATCAAATATTTTCAACATTTTATTAAAACCGTTCAACATTTTATTAACTAATTGTAAAATTAACACATAATTCTTGTAACAGCACATTTTTACGTAATATCGGGTTATTGCATCGGTACGTAGTATATATACATGTTCTCATTTATACAATACGCATTTCATTTAGGTAGCTTGTCGGGAAGGTTAGATAGAGTTGAGGAAGAGGTTAAGGTTAGTCCGAGAGTAGTAGATAGCGAGGGATTTAAAGAGGTTAAGGGTGGAGCTAGGCCGCGTACATTAGGTGATAGGAAACCCCCCCTATCGAGGTTTCGAACCCTTTCACCCATTTGGAAAAGGACGTGAATGAGGGGGAAACTATTTTAATTGGGGATTCTTTAGTGCGCCACATGGACAAAGAATTCGTTAAACGGAATCCAACCAAGAGGAGGAGGGTCTGTCTCCCAGGGGCCAGGGTTGACAGAGTTAGAGACGAAGTGGATAGGATTGACGTTGCTCCCGTCACTCGATGTTGGTGACGATGGTAGGAGGCAACGACTCGTATAGGCCCGATACGAGAGTGCCTGACCTTTTGGAGAGATATAGGGGTTAATTAGGTCCCTGAAGGCGAGGTCAGATAGGTCTTTAGTTCTAGGTATTACCCCTAGGCACGGGTTGGGTCTTAGGAATTACTCAAACAATATTTTTGAATAATAAATTAGAAGAGATTTGTGCTGAGGAAAATGTACCCTTCGTAAAGCTGTGGTCCGATTCAGTGATCCTAGCCTTTTTATAAAAGATGGGGTGCATTTTAATGAAATAGGTAATGCTAGCTAGTAGGTTAATAGACGAAAACGTTCGAAAGCTGTATAGGTCGAAGCCTTCTTTAAACGTTGTGGGTCCGGGACGCGGGCCCACGTGAAAATAGTTTAAAACGCGGCCCGTGGTAAAAAATAACTTAAACATTTTTATTGTTCGCGTAGTATTAGAAATAAATTAAATGAATTTAAGGCGATAATTTATTCCGGCAACTATGATATAGTTGCTATCACTGAAACTGGTTAAATACCGTGACTCGGACTTGTTGGGGGAACTTGAATACGGGTTTTAAACTCTTTACTAATGATAGGTTACATAGATTTGGTGGCGGCGTTTTGCTGTACATTCGTAATTCCCTTAGGGCTATCGAGGTTAAGATAGATTTTCCGGCAGCAATTAATGCGATCTGTGTTGAAGTTAGGGCGCGTAGTATTAGTTTTAATTTTTGTTGTTGTTATAGACCTCCCGTTCAACCCCTCGATACCATACTAGATTTTACTCACTTCTTGGTAACTTTATTGACAATCGGAATAGTATAATTGTCGGAGACTTTAACTGCCCTAATGTTAATTACGAGACTTTTACTGGTAATGAGAGGTTTGAGATTGATTAGTTCATGGAGATAATTTTTACGACAGATAGTTACCGAACCAACGCGCGGTGATAATATTTTAGATTTGGTGATGACGAACGGCGAAAATAGTCGAAGGTTTAGAAGTAGGCGAGAGTTTAGGATGTAGTGATCATCAAATTCTTAGGTTTAAGTTATTGATAGAAAACACTCAGGATAGTAACGTAATAGAAGTCCCTGATTTTCGTAGGGCTAATTTTGATAGTTTTGCGGATAGGATGAGAGTAGTGGACTGGGATAACTTATTTATGGGTAATGACACAAATTTGCATTGGGAGGCGTTTAAAGAAAGTTTTGAATATTGAAAGGGAGTTTATTCCTCGTAGGCCCAAGCGCGCTAGAAATCATGGTAGCCAAGTGGTGGAGTAGGGAAATAGGCGAGTTCATAAACGAGCGTAACAGAGCGTATAGACTTAGTAAGCGCAATGGCAGGCAGCTAACTTTAATAGATATATCGAGCTTAGACGTCAGGTTAAAAGATCAGTTAGGAATGCTAAGCGTAATTTAGAGATACTTATAGCTGCGGATAGTAAACATAATCCAAAAAAGTTTTTTGAATACGTTAATAACACTGGGGAACAAATTTTACATTTTTGTCTATTGAATTAGATTTGACAGTTAGTTCTAGGTAATTTGGGTGCGCTGAGCACGAATTTTTACTCGGTTTTGCTCTATCAGGTCCTGATTTTGCTCAACACCCCTCCTCTTTCGTCGTATTCATAAAAAGGTTTTTTTCTCAATACTCGCTGTCTTTTTGCAGTTACACATTATGCAACTAGGTTTTTATCTAGGTATTTGTACCTATTGTTATGGTATTGTTGTATTATGTATATTTTTATATGTAACACCCTAAAAATATTTTTAATTTTGTCATTTTTAACCCATTTTAATATTAGTAAATTAAGCTAAAAATATCATAGAATTCTAAAATTTTCTCGAGCGTTCCTGTTCTCTGTAGAGTATTCTAGAGGGACAACTAAAATATATAAAAGCGACTCGTTTCCAGAGTTAATCAGTCAATTCAATCAGTCAGTCAGTCAGTTGAGTTAGTTAATTAAGTTTGGGCATTAACATAATTTTGAATTGGCATATGATTTAGTGAGTAATTTTGTCATCGTGATTTAATATAGTTGATTTAATTAGACGTAATTTATATTGTACCTACTCATCCTGTTTCTAGTTTAATTTCATAGATTGTAAGTACCTATTTCATAATAAGTACCTATTTAAACTAATTTTTGTGTTTATATTTCAGATTTTCTTAAATTTATATGAATTAAGGGCTTTAAATACCTTTACAAATTGGCAGAACAATCAAGCAATATGTCATCAAGCACTAGAAAGTTCAAATGCAAAAACAACCCTGATTCCTTCTGTTATATATGTGGAAATTTTACACTTCCACATCAACGAGCAAATATAACTGACTTCGTAAAAAGAGCTTACTTAGCTTATTTTGGCATAAAACTGGGGGACCAAGATAAATCGTGGGCTCCACATAAAGCCTGCACTATATGCATTGAAAGACTGCGACATTGGACGAAGGGTTCGGATTCAAAAATACCTTTTGGAGTTCCGATGGTAAGTTTATGATTTCATAAAACTACGTAATTTAATCACTAGTATACTGTAACTTACCTAAATGTAATTGTAACTTAGGTACATAAACAAAAATTTACAGAAAATGTTTATAAGAATCTCAAATATTGCATAAGGTTGAAACACATAGAAATGTTAAATGTTTGGGTGATAACTTTTGATAAAATTCATAAAAACAAGTCTCTCGTCGCTTTTGTTAACGCTTTACAATTTTTTTTCCATATCAGGTGTGGCGAGAGCCTACTAACCACGAGACCGATTGCTACCTTTGCTTTGTCAAGACTTCGGGCTTCACTAAGAAAAATAAACATTGTATCGAGTACCCAAATTTCGACACCGCGATACGACCTGTGCTACATTCAAATGAGATCCCCATTCCAAAATTTAAGGGTCTGCCAACTCAAGAATTAGTTGAAGATGTTCCTGAAAATATTGTTATGCACTTTGAGGAGTCAGACACCGATTTTGACCCCAGCGTATTTGAAAGTCAAAACGATCCGCAAAAGTTTAACCAGGCCGAGTTGAATGATCTTGTAAGGGATCTAAATTTGCCAAAAAAGGCTGCGGAAATTTTAGCTTCAAGACTTAAAGAGAAAAACTTGCTTACTTCAAACACATACATTTCATTTTACAGAAAAAGAGAAGAACTTGTTAAATATTTTAGAACAGAGGATAGTTTAGTATATTGCTGCGACATAGTTGGTTTGTTAAAGAAGATGGGGGTTGAGTCTTACGATGCAAATGATTGGCGCTTGTTTTTAGACAGTTCGAAAAGAAGTCTTAAGTGTGTGTTGTTGCATAATGGCAATCTATACGGCTCGATACCGATTGGGCACTCAACAAAATTAAAAGAAAAGTATGAACATATAGAAAAGGTTTTAAATCTTATCAAATATAGGGAGCACGAGTGGATCATATGTGTTGACTTAAAAATGGTTAATTTTCTGCTAGGACAACAAGGAGGGTATACTAAATATCCCTGCTTCCTTTGCTTATGGGACAGCAGAGCCAAGGAAGAACATTATTTCAAACAAATCTGGCCAGCACGAACATCACTTACTGTCGGAGAAAAAAACGTAATTAATCCACCTTTAGTGAGCAGAGATAAAATCATATTTCCTCCTCTGCATATAAAACTAGGCCTCATTAAACAATATGTAAAAGCTTTAGATACGAACGGCGAGTGTTTCAAATACATAACTTCAAAATTTCCAAGTTTAAGTTATGAAAAAATCAAGGCGGGAATTTTCGACGGTCCACAAATAAGAACAATGATTAAAGACAGCAATTTTCCTAATGTCATGAATGAACGCGAAAAAAATGGCTGGTTCTCATTCGTGGACTTGATAGAAAACTTTTTAGGCAA
This sequence comes from Bathynomus jamesi, assembly GCA_023014485.1. NCBI lineage: Eukaryota > Metazoa > Arthropoda > Malacostraca > Isopoda > Cirolanidae > Bathynomus > Bathynomus jamesi. The sequence goes on from JAJOZX010001416.1 coordinate 491,621, forward strand.
TTATAGGGCAGATAACTACGAAGAAATCGTAAAAAAACTTTTAAGGGACTACAAAGAGTTAGGTTGCAATATGAGCATAAAAATGCATTTTTTGAATAGCCATCTTGACCAATTTCCAAGTAATTTAGGTGATGTAAGTGACGAACAAGGGGAGAGATTCCACCAAGATATCAAAATTATGGAGGAACGGTACCAAGGCCGCTGGGATTCCCATGATGGCTGATTACTGCTGGTGCTTGAAAAGAGACCTGCCATCAACAAGCAAATACGCTAGAAAGTCTTACAAAAGAAAATTTTTGCCACAGTGAAAGCTTCATATCTGTTTGTTTTTTTATTTTAAGTCATTTCTATCGTTATAATGTAATTTTACTGTAGTTTGAACTGCTTGTATTCATGAAACTTGAAAAAAAAATTTAACACATGACTTAATTTTTTAGTCCTAATTTGAAAAATCTGGAAAATGGCACATAGGCTGTCGACAAGAATCAGGACCTGATAGAGCCAAACCGAGTTGAAATTCGTATTCAGCGCACCCAAATTACCTAGAATCAAGTGTCAGATATCATTCAATAAAATACGTGTTGCCCAGTGTAATCGTAAGCCGGTAAAAAATAACTTAGGCCCTCTAGTGGATGTTAATGGCGCTTTGGCTTCTGACGCTCAGGCGATGGCGGGTATTTTCACTAACTTTTTTGCGACAGTTTTTACCGTAGAAGACGTAAATAATGTCCCCGACGTGGATGATATCGTTCCATTTAGTAGCGAGACTATTTTGGAAGAAATAACTGTTTACGAGGCTGAGATTGCGCATTATATCGATAGGCTAAAAGTTAGCAAGGCTCCAGGCCCTGACGCTTTTTATCCCAGACATTTGAAAGATTTGAAAGAAGTTATCGTAGGCCCCTTAACGAGGATCTTTAATCAGTCACTCGAAACGGGGATTATTCCTGAAGACTTTAAATTAGCTAACGTCACGCCTATTTTTAAAAAAGGCGACCGCGCAGTAGCTAGCAATTATAGGCCCATTAGCTTAACGTCAATTGTAGGTAAACTTTTGGAATCCGTAGTTAGGGATCGTATTATCGATCACTTAGAAAGTAGAGATTTGATTAATAGTAGTCAGCATGGGTTTCGACGCCATAGGTCTTGTTTAACTAATTTGTTAGAATTTTATAACGAAATAGTGCTCGAATACGATAGGCATAGAGCAGCTGACGTTATTTATTTAGATTTTAAAAAGGCGTTCGATACAGTTCCGCATAGGAGACTAATTGCGAAGATTAAAGCGCACGGTATACGCGGTCAGGTAGCTAACTGGTTAAAAGAATGGCTTCGTGCTAGGAGACAGAGGGTCGTAGTTAATGGTAGTGAATCAGGGTGGTTAGATGTAGGTAGCGGTGTCCCACAGGGTTCAGTGTTAGGCCCATTGCTATTCGTAATTTACATTAACGACATAGATGTAGGATTGACTAGTAACGTGTCAAAATTCGCGGACGATACTAAAATAGGCGGTAAGGTTGTTAACGAGGACGATAGAAATAGGATTCAAGACGATGTAAATAGGATTATGGAGTGGACAGATAAGTGGCAGATGCAATTTAACGTAGACAAATGTAAAGTTTTGCATATAGGTTCTCGCAACAATAATTACGCGTATACGATGGATGATAGGGAGTTAGCGAGCGTTGACGAGGAAGTAGATTTAGGCGTACGCGTATCTAAGGATTTAAAGGTTAGGAACCAGTGCCTGGAGTCTTGCGCAAAAGCTAATAGGATGTTAGGTTTCATAGCGCGTAATTTCGAATTTAAATCGAAGGATATTATATTGCCCCTTTACAAGTCCCTAGTCAGGCCTCATTTAGAATATGCAGTTCAGTTTTGGTGCCTGTACTTGCGTGAGGATATCGATAGGTTAGAAAGGGTTCAGCGTCGTGCCACGAAACTTATTCCGTCATTGCGCAATAAGCCTTATGAAGATAGGATTAATGAGTTAGACCTGTATTCACTCGAAAATAGGAGATTAAGGGGGGAGCTTATTGAAGTTTTCAAAATCTTTAATAACATCGATAACGTAAATTTTGACAAATTGTTCACTTTTGATAATAGTAATACTCGCAATAACGGATTTAAGTTGCGTGGCAGGCGTTTTATTACTAATATCGCTAAGAACTTCTTTACGTTTAAAGTAATTGATAAATGGAATAATCTTCCCGCGTCAGTCGTTCATTCTGCCAGCGTTAATATGTTTAAGAACCGTCTTGACAGACATTTTAAAGGTATTAACGTTGTTTAATTTAAAAAACAACAAAGTAACAGAAGCTCTGGTGGTGGTGCTCGAGGATGAGTCTGTTGACGATGAATGCCAGCTTGTGACATGCCAGCGTGTGATGCCAGCAATAAAATTATTAAAAAAATAAAAAAAAAAATTAGACTAACACGAATGTAGATGTAGCTCATAGCGTAAACTAACCCACTTTTTGTTTAACTTACCCTACTTTTTTTTTTCTTTTTTTTTTTTACATGTCTCTAACTCTTTTCTTGCATGTTTGTAGTTTGCATGGTATGACAGTGAGTTAAGACTGTGTTTGCATGGTTTGTAAGCGTTCTTATTTCACTTCTTTTCATCTTTCACCCCTCTCCTATTCTCTCCGACTATTTTTCTGACTTGTCGGCAGTGGCCGGCGGATGATGACGGTGAGACACTTTTCCTCTTTTTCTGAATGAATGTTAACCCATGAGTGATAGGTGTTGCTCTTACTTAACCCCTTATTCTCTTCTCTTCTCTTAACCCGCTACTCTTTCCTTTCTCTCGGGCTAACCTTAGAGTGGATCTTAGGGTCTTTGTTAGCCTTAGCTTCTGTAGATCTGTAGATCACTAAACATGAGTTTATCATTCCCCTCATAATCATACAAATCTAGCTTTTTTAAGAAGTCTGAATAGCTCTTCCCGCGAGCCAGAAATGATATAAAGCAGAGACAGTGGTGCCCAAACATATTTGAGAAAAGCGACTGATAACCTTGTGGGTTCCATACAACCCTCTGTACACGTAGCTTTTTTATAAAATCCATACTTACGAGGTCGAGCCAAAATTGCAGTGCTGAAGAGTCATAACAATAGACACATTCTCTATTTCTAACAAATATCGCGAACCAGTGAGTACCCGGGCTACCAATGGAGTATGTGTTTACTAAAAATGCAGCACTTTTTTCGTGATCGGATGTTTCAATTTTTCATTTTTTGTGTAAATCCCGTAGAATATGTTTCGTGTGAAACAATCCTGGTTCATAACTGTCCGTATCGTCATTTCATCCATTATTTTAAAAAATCGGCAGATACACTTCTGAAGCGATCAATCTCGACGACGCTCTGGCTTTCCAAGTGAAACAGTATATTCATAGGGGTGGCTAAGGCTTCACCAAATTCAAATCTTACACCGAGACTGCCATGCGTCTGGGGATTTAGATGCGTGTTCACGCTCGCACACTGGTCAAATTCGTACAATGTGTTTAAACTCATCTATAGTAACACCCGAGCCAAAAGCATCACTCCCATTAATATCGCCGGATAGATTATGGTACGCACGTGAACATAAAGAAAACTCTGGCCCTGTAGATTATATCACTTCCAAACCACCACCAACAGATGCACCGTTAATATGTAAATTTATGCTCTTGAAGCCGAAATTTTGGAATTTGAAAGCGGATTTCTTATAGTCGCCGACCATGGATTTATGGTTCAGCAAGCCAATAAGAACACGCTGTGGGAGAATACCCAAGGCTACATTTTTTAGCTGTTTGGTGGTTACACCCGCCGTGACGGCATGCGTTTTTAAAATCACGCATCTCATCGGGTATTTAGCTGTATTTTTCAACAAGCGCTTTTCAATTTCCATCTGCCTCGTAGCAGATAGCTTCACGCGACGAACCCTAAGATATGTATCTAAAATGTGTACAACAATAGGTTTGGCAGATTGGTCGCTACCCTCGTCCAGATTTAAACATATCTCTGGGGCTGTACGTGTAATTTTAATCCTCATTTCAACACCGTTCAAAAGCAATTTATCGTGCGATAAAAAATCCGAATGAAGTCTCGCGAAGCAATCGTATATTTTCTTTTTAAAATTTTTAAATTTATTTTTCACACTGATCATCAATTGAGGATATAATACCCTGAGCCACCAAATGTGTCTCTTTTGCATCTCTCGTAAAGTTTAAAACAGTTTCTAAATAGGCTCTATAATGGTGATGGCTAGCTCTAGGTGAAACGTTAGTTTGATTTAGGTCCACATCACAATGACTTATCGGTGTGTGTAGGAAGTTGTTTTCAGGGTATACTGCGTAACCCTCTTCGCAATCTGTACCATCCGAATGAGCAATTCTTAGTTTAGTGTAAAGAAAGGGTCGAAAAAATGACTACCCGACGAAGAAATCATGAACTCTATAGGAGCCTTCGTTGATCCAATAGCATTGAGAAGGTGAATTGTGACGAATTCGGTCTCCACAATACTTGTTTGCGTCGGAGGCACATCAAAGAGATTTAACTCGGATTTGCAGCATTCCGAACTGTGAGGGTGAATAAAATAAGTCATGGCACCCGTTAATGCACCCTTTCACTTCAGTTATACAAACAACTCTGAGAAGCCTCTGTAGCAGATTTACCTTCTATTAGTTTTTAAAAAATAAGTCCACGACCGGTTTCTTACGCTTAGAACATTTCTTTTTTTGAAGTCCTTCCCCGGTTTACATCACGTTTTGTCTGCTTAGCATTCCTTTTTTTTCCTCGTCGTACAGGACGCTTTCTTCCTTTTATAGCAACCTTTTGTTTTTCCTTCTTCTATAACCTCCGCCGCGCATTTTTCTCTTCGCATCTTCGACGATTTCATCTCGTGTACATCGTAAGTGTTTTCTGAAAGCTTCTTTCGGTTTGCTGCCTGACATTATATTTTCAAATGTGTTAAGTCTTGTTTGTATGGCCTTCTTTCCAAGATATCTGACTCCACTTTTCAGTAAGGGCACAGCTGTGCGTAGTGTAGCCGAAAAAATTCCACGTTGGTACCTCACCCCTCGGTAGACAGTAAATGTCCTCTGTGTCCTTCTGTCGCAACACTCCGGAAGTGGAGCATCACGGATAAGCTCCCGTAGCCGAATGGTTAGTAGGTTAGGTACAACTTTGACATAATGAGGCTTACATATGTGATGCTTAAATTCTTACCTCTATGATCGGGGATATGCAAAATGCGTAACAAACGCGCCTGGGTATCCCCAAAAAATTGGTGGTCCACGATATCACTGTAAACATAACATATGCTTGGGGGAGGGGGTCCAGAGGCTAATTTCGGTAAATTTAGCTGAACAAGTCATGCTGCGACTCGTGAAAAGTATCTCTTTGGAAGTCCCCGCCGTATCTGTTCCCAGGTATAATTTGGAACAATTCATTGTCCTTAATATTTCTACTAGCCGTTGATTTTAGCATCAAAGTATGAGCCGGTGTATCTATGTTTACGACTTCAAAAAGTAAATCGGGGGTGAGGTATGACCTTTCAAGACTCTTATTTAAAGCCCTCACAATATCCGAGGCTGTGTCATAATGACCACGTGCTAGTGTTACTTTTGTATTATAGTACTGTGTCTCGCCGAACCAGACTGAACGTATAGTGCCATCTAAAGTTACGCCTAATTTTTCACACTCGTCGTTTCTTCTAAGAACCAGAAAAATGGCCTGTTCCTTCTCAATACTTAATAACTTGGTGGTCAACAGAAATTCGCACAGACCGACCTCGTATGATCCACCCCCTAATTCGATAGGTCCATGCAATTCTGTTATAAAGATGGACAGCGTGTTGTCAGGATGCACGACCAAAGAGGCAGAAGAGGGCAGTGTTACGTAGAAGTGGTCAGGCGTCATTTTGTATACTACTTAAGTTTCATTATTGCTTGAGCTTTTATATAGGAGTTGAAGCTTTCAGGGTACCCTAGACACTTCACCAGATACATCTTTCCCTTAGCTGTACCTTTACTGCCTAAAATTTTCTCAATTTTAAACGCTTTTTTACCTAAATTAAATACCACTTTCTGCATCTCCTCGCCATAAAGTCCTCCCTCAACTTCTTCGCCATTCAAATCTTCGACGTAATGCATCATCACATCGTTTTTAGGCCTCATAGATCTAACTTTAATAATCTCCTGTTTCCACCCTTGATCAAAGCCTTTCGCGAACTTATTCCCCGCTCCTGACAGTCTTATATAACACCGCCCAACAAAAAAAAATTTTTGCTGGTGATTTAATTCTGAGACCTGTTTCTGGATAATATAGATGTGCTGATTTCAAAAATCACCTTAGATTTTGTCCATCACATCAGGTTTTCGTGCAATGTGCACTGCAATATGCCCATTTTGGGTGATCCATGAAGGGCACTTATCAAAATTGATGATTTTTTAGACCTGTTAACAGCTGTTTTGCTGTTAAAATTTTATCTGTGGAATACGCAAATCTGTGCATTAAATCTAAAGGTCATGTACAACATATTAAAATCTTGGGTATCTGTGATTTCCCCAGGTGTGAGCGTGACGTCATGATCATGGATTCATTTTTGCTTATTTAAACACTTTTAATCACTTTGTCAATATTACCATTGTATATTAAAGTTCACTCCCTGCACAATTGTTTACTTTTCCATGCTGATTCTGAGTATGTAAAAACTTATTTTTTGAAAAGAAAAAAAATTGGGCATAACCCTGCCAAAATGCGATATCTCCGTATTTGATTGCTCGAAAACCTGACATGATAGGCAAAAACTAAGGTGATTTTTGAAATCAGCACACCAAAGTTACCTAAAAACAGGTGTTAGAATTAAATCAGCAAAATTTGTGTTGTGCAGTGTAATCATTGATTTTGAAGCGACCAGAGGATGGTGGTGCTCTACAGTTATCTTTTCCAGGCTCTTATGGGGATCTCTTTAAAATTTCATTAGATGTTCCAATCATGCGATGCCGTGACCGATTGTAGGATGAAGCCAGAGGCTCCAGAATGTCTATATATATCTGTGTGTTTTTATGTGTGAAATAACGGTGCATACGTTCCTTTATGGTACGCTGAGCTCTTTCAGCTGATGTTAAACTCCGTCAGCATGTTCTGGAAAGCTCGGCCTATAAACTCTTTCCCCAAATCTGTAAAAAAAAATAGCCAGGAATCCCCTTTTCTTTCAACATCAGCGCTTTGGTCGCTTTAGCCACCGATTCAGTCGATTTATTCTTCAGTGGGACTAGCCACAAGTATCAAGAGAAAACGTCTATTATAAACAAAATATATCTATACCCGTAATTATACACTGAATATCTCTGCATGTCTGTTAAATCCGCTTGTCAAATAGAATCAACCGAGGCTGCTAAAGTCTGAGCAGTTTTAAATCTTCTCACTGGTTTATGCAGTATATAAGCATCCTGTTCAAGGAAAAACCTCTTAACATCTTTTTTCTCTACTCCCTCATTATATACGTCCTTGTACAATCTATTAACACCACCGTAGGATGCCGGATTAGAAATGTCATAATAACTTTTTCTTAATATGTTAGCCATTTACGTATTTTAAATGCGCGCAGGTAGGGTTGTTCGTTGGAGGATGGCCTCTTCCTCTTCAGAGATGCTACCGATGAAAGTGAAGGTGTGGTATTTGGGCTGTTTCTTCCAAGTCTTTTAACCTGTTCTGGTTACTTAGCAACGTTTTTGGAATATTTATTTGCTGTAGTCTAGCTCTAATAGGCCCCCATCCTGTTGGTGAAGGTCTATCTCACTTTCTCACCAAATTATGCACGATATCAATGATGTTCGAGCCCTGTACCTTTGACCCTCCAACAACAACCTCGCCTCTATCGGACCATTGTATAATGGAGTCCTCACTCAATAGATTTAAAGACTTAACCCTTTATTCCTCAATGTATGAGGCAGACTACTTTTTAGTATATGCTCGATGTGTTGCGAACCGTTGTTCTTTGACTGCTCGTCTCTAGCTCGGTCCCAGGTCCTACGCCTTCAACATCATCAGTCCCATGTCGGATAACTAAGGGAACCTCGGTCGGTTTCTTATAATCTTCGAGCTCTTGAAGAAATTTATGTAGAGCTTCTTGATATAAAATCCTTTTCTCGTCATGGGGCTTCTCGCTGTTTAATAGATTCACCAATTCATTCTCTCTTCTTTTAAGCCTATTTTTTCTCGGATCAAGTGCTGAGTCCTGGTTCTTTTATTTTACAGCAAAGCATACACCTCGTGCGGAAGCACGACCTCTTTCTTCATTATATTATTCTAGACAATAAAGGTGCCAAAACTGAAAAGAAGATGGGGAGGAACGAACCAACTCTTTGTATTATAATTCGCTTTTTCTTTCTCACACTGCTTTTTACGAGCGAGTGCACGTATTAAGCTCTTGTAGCGACGTAAGCGCGACTTCTGAGTGGCCTTCATCGGAACATTGCATTTTATAACGTTAAGACAAATTTCACAGATACATTTTTAAAAGTCTGGGTCAATATTTTTAACAAACAGACGTTGGAGAGTGTGTGGTAATCGTTGGTAGATCTTTATTAACTCACGATATTTCTTTAGCCTCTGTCATTCTGGGATGTACACCGTTTCAGCCTCGTTTGGGAATATATACGTTCTTAGAAGCACCCTAAACGTGTCACAAGGTCACAAACCAAATAGCCGGAACGTTGACTTGTAACTTCTTTATAAACTTCCAAAAACTCCTTACTCGGATTCGGGAACATTTGACTGGTTAATACCCCAATTTGTGCCACATCTCTACGTTGTGCGAATAAGATTAGATACTGCGTATTTAGCGATACATCACGTATGTATCTATTCTTGAAAAACAGGTTTTGATTGATGAAGAACACGCTTATGTTAAGGTGGTGGGAGAATACTGTAAATGTCTCGGCAAACGCCTTGTCCAATTCTAACATGAGATCGTCAATTACAGTGACTGTGTGTTCATCACCCTTTATAGAACTAACATCATAAATGCCTTTGTGGAACAAAATATCACCTTGGTACTCGTTGAATACGGCTTGGTATGTCGAATAGCACCATATGACTTTGTGTGCAAAATTTGACAACAGATCGTCCTTATCTTTGATGATTTTTAAGCATAAACACTGTTTTGTCACAGCCTGTAGGTCCGGAAATAATGCATGTAGAAGTTTTTGTGAACCTGAATTTTTTCTACGTTCAACGTAGATGTAGGATATATTTTGGGGCGTATAATGCAGGCAGCTCAAAGCGGCTCCGCTTAATTTGGAAAATTTTACGATTGATATAGACCATGTCTACGGACCTATAGGTCACAACGCAACGCCTTATACCCTTAACTTTAACAGTTATCAGATATACAAAAAACACACTGCTTTCGAGTGTGGTTGTGGTTTTATAGCATTAGTCTTGGCTCATATGTTTAGTGTGATAAATACAGTTGTCCAAAAAATCTGGTTGCGTGGGGAGTGGAGCGCGCACGTAAGCTGGCTGCAGACTGTAGACTTGAATTTGCCTGTAATATGGGGCCTGAAGAGCTACGAAGGGCAGAGCAGGTAATGGGTTTACGTATAGTTGTGTTTGGATTGGATGACAACCGCAGGACTGTGTTTGTTTTTAAAAGCGGTGTGAAAGAACGTACAAAGTCCCTACTTATTTTAGGAATGTCTGGGGCAACATATCTTCTCATCCGTAATGTAATTGCTCTTTACGCTAGTTATGATAAAAGCCGAAAATATGGAAGATACCACGATTTGTGTAAGGGGTGTCTCGAGTTTACGAATGATCTGTTGAAGCATAGTGTCACATGGTTTTCAATAACATCTGTTTTGCTCACCATAAATCGAATGACACGTACAGGAAAATGAGGATTTGCGAGTGTGGAATGTTTCATACAAGGGACAGTTTGGGAAAAATATATGGCGGACGGTATAAAGCATGTATGTTATATGAATGATGCCAAGCCTAAAAATAAACCGTGTATAACCGTGTATTATGACAGAAACTTACACAAATCCTGAAAAAAAGAGGTTATTCCGCATTTACTCGTAAGTCAAACTATTTGTGACGGGTGCATGAACATTGAGTGTGATGAATGCCTCAAATGTGGTAAGCGGACAAACATTTTTAAGGTGTCTGCAGGAGATTCCCCCGTGAATCTTTGCGAACTATATTGTCAAGCTGGCGGATCAGTTCAAAAAAATAACTATATTCTTTCCCATAACGCGGCAAAATTTGACACTCAGTTCCTTTATAAGTAACTGCTTCAGCACGAGTCATCAGAGATATTCACGGGTGATCCCCTGAAAAGAGGGAACATTCTTATACAGATGCAAATAAGGGGAAATGTACAGTTTAAAGACACCCTGCTGTTCACACCTTGTAAATTAGCCAGGCTACCCAAGGTGATGGGCGTAGGCACCGAAGTCTCAAAAGGTTACTTCCCTTACACACTCCCCATTCGAGACACTTTAAATTATGTCGGTCCACCATCCTCCAAACATTACTTCAACTATGAATGTATGAGTGATAGTGAGCGTGAAGAGTTTGACCACTACTACCCCAGCTTTAATGAAGATACCCCTTAGAATGTAGCGTATGAATGTGAATGTTATTTTGTGAATGACGTACTTTACGTGTACTTTGAGTATGCTTTCAAGCCTTTAGAAGTATGTACATAACCCGTTTCAACTGTGATCCGCTACAAGCCGCAACCACGATCGCCTCATTATGTTTTACTGTGTTTAAGAATAACTTCATGCCTAAAGATACATTAGCCGTCATTCCTCGAAACGCCCTGCGCAGTTATGGGTATAATGCTATTTACTGGCTCACACATATACAACAGCAGACAGGTGTATGTATAAAACACGCTCGCAACACGGGGGAAGTTGCCATTAAGATCAATGGCCGTGTTTTTGAGTGGACGACTTAAGTGAGGACCCAACCACTGGCGAGAAATGTATGTACTCCTTTAACGGCTGCTGCTGGCTTGGATGTGCACGTCCTGAGTGCGCCGTCACAGGGGACCTCCATGGAAGATACCCCGCCGACAACCTCGCATGGACCCATACCGCGACCAGCTTATAAGTTCCCAGTTCACTCACAAGGTTTTGTGGAGCATGAATATGATGCCTGGATGGAAACCGATGAGCAGGGCTATCAAACGTTCAATGTTGGTGGAGCCCCTCAAATGCGGTGACAGCTTGTTTGGAGGACGTACAAACCCCTTCAAACTTTACTTTCCGCCTACGGACGGGGTGAAGGTTCACCACTACGATTTCTGCTCATTATACCCTAACGTGATGAAAAACAATCCGTACCCCGTAGGTGCGCCTGAGTTCTCAGCTAACTTGAGTGAGAGCTACTTTGGGTTTTCTTTCGTAGATGTGCTCTCCCTTCGCGATTTATGGATGCCGATCTTGCCTGTTGTTACAGACCACAAACTCATGTCCCCTCTGTGTGTGAAGTGTGCAGAGGAGAAATATGGGGACTGTAATCACACGATCAACCAGAGAAAGATCAGAGGGGTATATACAAGTCCTGAACTGGCCTTAATCCCGCGCCATAGTTACAGAATACTGAAGATATATGAGGTGTGGAGGTTTCAGAAGCTCCAAATCCTTTTCACGCGATATATAAATACTTTTTTTGAAAGATACAGTAGAAGCCTCTGAATACCCTCGAGGAATCGAGACCGAAAATGCTAAAACGGCGTATATTCAACGCTACCATGATCGTGAAGGGATACAACTTGACCGTGCCCAAATTGTGAGGAACCCTGCCAAGCGCTTTAGTGGAAAGTTGTGCCTAAATAGTCTTTGGGGCAAGTTTTCCCAGAATACAGACAAGGAGAGTGTACATTTAGCTCAAAGTTATAGTGAAGTCTGGAATTATGCAAACGCCAACAATGAAGTTATGGAAATCGTGAATGTGGATAATACGTACATAATAAGGTACCACCGAACCGAATTGGCTAGAGATACATCACTTGTTACAAACATACCTGTAGCCAGTTTCACAACAGCCTACGCACGTATCAACCTGTGGCATCTGTTGCATTCTCTCGGACAGCGGGTTCTGTACGCTGATACAGATAGTGTGATGTTCACGGAGAGGGAAGGTGAATATATGCCTCCCTCCTATTGGAGAATTCCTTGGAGAGTTGACTGATGAGATCAAGGATGAGTATGGAGACATCGCATACGTCGATTCTTTTGTCTCAACATGCCCAAAAACTTAAGGTTTACGCGTGAGGGTGGGAGATGAGTACAAGTACATCGTGAAGGCTAAAGGCATCACGCTTAACTATGCCAACCGCCAGATCGTCAACTTTGAATCGCTCAAAGATCTAGTGAGCTTAGAAGACGATAGTAATAAGTATGACCAACTACACCACCTGGTTGTGGGAACTCATAACTTCCGAGCACAGAAATTAGGGGGCCGGGAGGAACTTAGGGGCACGAAGGTTTGTCGTGACACCTACAGGGAAACGATACCAGGTGTGTGACACCTACGACACTGTACCCTTTGGGTACCATGGTCCTTGAATATCTACTATATATTATATATATATATATATATATATATATATACTGTGTATATATAGTGTGTGTGTGTGTGTGTGTGTATTTACTTGTTGATGAAATGTTTATTTATTTATTACGTGTATTTGTTATGGTGCATGAATATATGCCATGAATAGAGACTATTTACTTGTTGACGATATGTTTATTTTTCTATTTAAAATAAATCACGTTTCAATTAGTGCTTCATTTTCTTCTTTGTGTGTGTACAGGAAAAATCTAAGCACCGCCCACTGTATAATGCATCCCAATCAAAGGGGTCACATGACTCCTGCTACTAGTCGGTCATATCTCTGCCCTGCGTGCTCAGTTGACCTCAAGAAGCCCTGGATCTCAGACGTGTATTTTACCTGTTGAAGAATTCTCACGTATACGGAAAATAGTGATGGTGACCTTTGATATTGTGTGCTCGACATTCATGAAGTCTACAGATGTGGTGAACACTCAAAGAATCCCTAGTCCTCCCTCCTTTGAGGCTTTTAAGGCCACATTGAACGGCGCAAAGCGTGAGGAGCAAGAGGTCCAAATACTCTATGGATATTCTGGCGAGAGCATTGCAGGCTTTCGTGGCTCAAACAACGTAATGAACTACGTCCTAGGACTAAACTGCGCAAAGGCGCACATACTCCGTGAAGTGAAAGAAACATCACGTGCAGAAGAGAAACAGTGGGTGTGGTTTGTGAACCTTTTGATGATTGGTATGACAAGCGGTATTATGTCATGTTACATAATATCGAGTACGCATACCTACCCTGCGGCTGAGAATATAAATCTTGTGATTATGGACAACCTAAAATATTTTTATCATTACGTTCATATACATGATCATGAGGTTCGCAGTGAGGTTGTGGATAAAGGCTTGTGCGAGTTTTTAATAGTTTAGGGATGAGTATCGCTTGTCAAGCAAAAATGTTAAATATGGACACATGTTTCTCTCAAATAGAGCGCCGGAGTGTTAATAAAATGTGTGTAGCTCGAGAAAATGAACGAAGATATATGGTGGCGTTCTAGGAAGTGATAGGACATTAAAGCCAATATTACTTCATGTATCAGAAAAATTCTCTAAACGATTGCCCGGCATAATGGGTTACAAATATTCGTATGATTCGGTTCTTTCATGTTGGAACAACCCCATACCCGAATCACTAACGCTTGTCATGACGCGCTCGTGTGACTCATTCCCCCAGAGCTTGACCCGATTGGGCGTGCTCTCCTCACAATAGAAAACTAATAACCGATGGAGCTTCCGTTGAGCAGTATCCTCAATGCAGTATAAGATGTGTCCGTGTCGAAGTCAGTGCGTGTGTTTAGGCGTAAAACCGGCGCGATTAATTATGTACTTTAAACGAAGTGTAGACAATCAAACTCTGGTAAACGGAATGTTATTTATTTAATTGTTGAGCAGATGAACAGAATCTTTGCGGTGGTTGAGAAGTGGGGCGAGGACCGTTATAAAATACCTGCAGGTGTAGACACAAAAAGAGAGCAGATTAATGATGCACCTCATATGCCATTATTTGTACGTTCTGTACAAATCGAAATCAGCCATGCACTGATATACGGTTGATGTGGAAGAATGCAGCTGACAATAACGCCCTTATCCCCACGCGAAACCGTTTCATTCTCGACACAATGTTTGAAGTCGTCGGCTTCCGCAAGCTAAAGCCTATATTAGACGCACGTGTTGCCGATATGCTTTATTTTGACACGGTTCTTGAATACGCATACACCGCTCTGCTCGACGGCTTTACCGAGTGTAGGGTGGAGCAAGGCGAGAATAGTTTGGAGTTGGGTGCGTATTTAGAAGGTATAGACTCTTCGAAATATCACGAACTTTGGCACAAAGAATTTGAGCGGTACAAGGCTGAACTCACCTTCATTGTTCACCCTGAAGAACTATTTCTTTATATAACGAGCAGTTGCCGGCGCGAGTTAGATTATTTCAATTGCCGATATGCGTTGTGAAGACGAATTTGCGGTTGAAAAGCTTGGATTGGAAAGAATAAACCCGCGTTTGGAAAGGACTGTTTATAAACTTGAATTTAATTAATAATGATATTGTGGCAAACGATGCCATCTTTGTGCGTGCTTTTGGATGTATTGTAACCGTGTAAAGTGGGCACAAAATTAGTGTTAAACGAGCTGAAAGCCTTTAATATTGAGTAGAGATATCCACATACTTTGAGTGGTGAAAAAATGTGAAATTGTATTTATTGTGTAGTACAAAGCAATGAGGATTTAACTGTGAATTCGATTACATGTGAGTTTAGTACTTTATTTAAACGCAGTAGAACTTAAAGCGCGTATTTTTTTATGTATATATATATATTATCCATGTATTTTATTTAGAATTCTTCTGCACTATTATTTTTTAAGTTTATATATGTGTATATTTTTTGATGCGTGCACATCTATTAAACGTGTATAAAGGTTTCTTCTGTACTATTATTATTTTTTATGCTTATATATACGGGTGTATTTTTTGATGCATGTGTATATATTAAACGTGTATATAGATTTCTCTGTGCTATTATATATACTGTATATATATTATATATATATATATATATATATATATATATATATATAAATATAATATATGGGTATATTTTTTGATGCGTGGACAATGTACATACTGTAGATTACTTCTGTACTATTATTATTTATGATTGTATATTTATTTCCTATATATTTCTCGAGTTGAATAAATGTATGTTAAACAATTATTTTTATTTTCATGTTAAATAATTCGTTTTGCGTCTAAATAAACAAAATGATGTAGTTGTGTTTTAATATTCAATAAACAATATTATTTTATTTAATGAAACAATTGCGTTGATGGGCGTATATATATATATATATATATATATATATATATATATATATAAACGATATTATTAAACAGAATGATGTGCTTTATTATTGAATGCATATAAATGCTTTTCCTTTTCTGATTTAGTTATGTACGAGGTGTTTGTGCTTTAATTCTCCGATTTGTCTAAATGTCATGATAACTTTCTCTTAATATGTTTGCCATTTACATATTTCCAAGCCAGGTGGCTGGCTCTACATTCTTGTACATTAATATATATAAATTATGTATTTCCTTCGAAGCCAATTATGCCTTCTAAGCCAACTGGGGCTGTCAAGAACTTCATTATGCGTTGAGCCATGGCAATGAGAACATCTCCTTTCCATTAACATATATATATATACACAAGCGACAAATTTAATAAATGGCACTCTCTGGCAATCTCTCCTTTAATATATA